>JAJOOR010004068.1:0-76811 GCA_036250505.1 Solanum acaule | reverse complement strand
AAAAAAAAAAAAACTAAATGGGAGGAGGATTTTTAGCAAATAAGTTAAGGAAGTTGGGGGTAATTAGGATAAAGGTAAGGTAATTTGAAATTTTTAGGACTTTTCTTTTTATCTTTTATTATTTTTTTTTCTACTTTTCCATGATATATACGACTATTATTATTTTTTAGACTAGATAAAAGTTGAAAGATTAAAACAAAATACGTTAAATTCAAAAGCTTTCTTTATTAAACTTTAAACATAAAGTGAGCTTATAATTTGTTGTAATTTTCAGTTATTTATTTTTCATTTATTTTAAATATAACCCTACTGAAATATTAAAATTGGGTGTAAAATCTTTATGTTTTGGTCAAAAATTAGGTGTTCACAGTTGCTAACATCATAGGTATAATTTCTTTGATTTTTATGATATGTGGCTAAAATCCCAAGTTCTAGGGGTGTGATTATGAGGTTGGGTGTTGATTTAAATTAGTGGGTCATATGCCTTGCTTTGTTTTATTGTTGTTCAGCCATGAATTTGAGTTAATTAGCATGAGCTTAATTTAGGGGTTAAGGTGGCCAACGTAATCCTACTCTAAATCTCCAATTGGTTCTTGAAAGAAACCAATAGAAGTGGTTATTAACTCAATGTGAGCAAATTAGATGATTTAGTTGCAAAAGCAAGGTATTGGGTTAATTTGTAAATTATACATATGTGACCGAAAGGAGATTCTATGAACCAATTCTATGAGATCGAAAGAAGATTAGTGTTACTAATGATTACCCAACTTATCCATGGTTGTTGAGCTTTACTGAGTAAGCAATTGTACCCCAGTTATCATACATGCAAACCCCAACACCCAATCTAAATTGTCTAACCCATATTCTCTTTAGTTAATTGTTTATAACTGATTCCAAAGGTTCCCGATCAAATTTAGTGGAATAATCCACCCACTTTCTTTAATTCCTACAATGAATTAGTCTCATCTTAATTTACTCTTTGAATTCTTATCCTTACATCACTCCTTATGGGATTCGATCCCGACTCTTAGTTGGGTAATTTTATTGACAACAACCGCTTACTCTTCTTATAATTTTATAGTAATTTGTAATAACGGTTAGCATCTAAGACTCTTGTTACTTGTAGGACTCTTCTTACTTATAGGACTCTTTTTATTTTGCTTATCAGCCTTTTATCTTTAGAAGTGTAATTACGTAGGTTTCTCTAAATTTTTATTTTATTCTCAGCCATGTATTTAATACACTGTCTATATAAAAGGCCAATACAGTAATCAATACACATAAGTTCATCTGTGTCTTTATCAACCAGTTCTTCTCTTTCTCTTTATGGTATTCAGAGCTCTATTGCTTTAACAAGCTTGATTCTTTTTTTCCCTCACAGCCCACATACCTCCAGCCAAAAATGGCCCCAAATTCAAGTGTCATCAATGCCAACAACTTCTCCGGTTCAAAGATTGTTGTCCAGTTCAATCTGGTTACTCAACTCCCCACCAAACTTACTGGTAGCCATAAATTTTTGTTGTGGAAGGCTCAGGTGTCCATGCTTTTGTGTGGACACAACCTCTTTGGTCATCTGGTGGATCGATCCCAATCCCTTCAAAAACTATCTCTGAAAACAACCTCGAAGTATCCTATTCTGCCTATGTTTCCTGGTTTCAACAAGATTAGCTTATACAAAATGCTATCTTGGCCAAAATTCCATTTTCTATACGATTAATATCTTCTTTATCTTCTTTCGAAGGCAAAAAGATTTTCAAATCTCATAATTTACGATCAATTCGTTCAACATTTCCTTTTTTAGAGGACAATTTTGCACATCTAAATTATGTATTAGATATACTAATACCTCTTCTTAAACAACCTATATCCTCCACATTTAATCAGCATTTGATAGATTATCCAAAAAGAGTTTCGTTTTATGGTTCTTTCATATACGTTTTCTTTAATTGAATGAACGTTCTGATTCTCAATTTATCAAAATACTTCAATTGGTACACGCAAGAAATAGGCTAATTCAGTAGCCTTTTGACTGTGGATGTGGTCATTGGCAGTACAGTCGCCTCTGCTCCAAATGCCAAAGTCGTCTTGGATGCCATGCATACTGCTTATGCAAATAAACCTCAAACTCGTATCTTTAGTCTTAGAGACCGTCTATACCGTCTCTCAAAAGACTCTTGTCCTGTTGCAGACTATCTCCATCAAGTTCGCTCTCTTTGTGATGAACTTGCCACTGATGGCTCCCCCGTCTCTAATGAAGAATTGGTTGTCAAGATTCTCACTGGTCTTGGGTCTGAATTTCGAGAAATTTCAGCCTCTATTCGTGCTCAAGATTCAGCGATTCCCTATGAAGAACTATATGAAAAGCTCCTTGACCAAGAGTTTTTCCTTCAGCATGAGGAAGCCAAAAAGATACCTTATATTCCCATTACTGCCAACTTTGCTCAAATGACTGCTTTCGCTCCTACCCGTCAAGGCTCCAACAATAACCACAACAGTTATTAACGATCCAATGCATAAAATTAGCAAAATTGTAATCAATCTTAGCATAACAATAAGCAACCTCGGTGCAACAACCAACAACAACAATCTTCCAATAACAACCTTTATTGCCAACTCTGTGATGGTAGAGGTCATACTGCTCGTGTCTACCGAACACGCTCTCACAATCATCTTCAAGGGCGTGCTAATTATGCTGCACACCTCCAGAACCAGTCAGCTCCATGGATTGTTGATAGTGGTGCTACCCACCATATTGCCTCAGACACACAAAGTCTAACTACTACGCAAGACTACCACGGTACGGAGGAGATCATCATGGGTAATGGTAATACCATTCCAATCTCTCATACTGGTAATGTGAACTTTAATGCATTCACCAATTCCATCTTCAACATGTCCTTTGATCTCCATCTATTACAAATAATCTGATAGATATCTCTAAATTTTGTCAAGATAATAACTTCTCTATGGAATTTTTTCCTTTTTCTTACCTTGTGAAGGATCTGACTACGGGGGCACCATTGGCTCGCGGATGGAGTAAAAACGGGTTGTATGAGTGGCCACCTGGGGATGTTGATGGTCCGCCACAATGCAACGTCGTTGTTCCTTACCACCTGTGGCATCAACGACTAGGCCACCCTAATCGTCAAGTTCTAAATAAGTTTTTGCATGATTTTTCTATTCCAGTAGTTGGTTCAAAAAATAGTATTGTTTGTCAGTCATGTTATTCTAATAAAAGCCACAGGATGCCTTTTTCTAAAAGTTCTTTGCACAGTGCCAATCCATTAAATTTACTTTATAGTGGTTTATGGGGGTCGTCTCCGATTTTATTGATTGACAAAAAATGATACTATGTTTTATTTGTTGATCAATATTCAAGATATATGTGGTTGTTCACACTAAAAGCTAAAACTGAAGTTCTAGAAATCTTCCAAACTTTACATCCCATGCTTGAAAAACATTTTAGCGCAAAAATTTTATCCTTTTACACTGATGGTGGTGGTGAGTTTCAAAAATTAGATTCCCATCTAAAAACACATGGTATTAAACACTTAGTGTCCCCCAATACACACCACAAAGGGTAGCCTTAGTTGAATGCCGACATCGGCATGGCATCGAGACAGCCCACACCTTACTACACCAAGCCCTTACCTTCAACGTTTTGGAGTGATGCATGTCATCAAGCTGTTTATTTGATCAATGGGATGACTACTCCCAATCTATAAAATAAATCACCTTTTGAAATCCTATTTTAGGTTGTGCCTAAATATAATTCCATCAAAGTTTTCGGTTGCTTATGCTATCCATGGATTAAACCGTATTCTAGAAATAAATTGGAACCTTGATCTTCCCCATATGTTTATTTAGGATTTTCTAACAAATGTTATAACCATCAGTGTTTTGATCCAGTTAACTCCAAATTATATTTATCCAGGGATGTACTGTTTTTGGAAGACAATTTTCCTTTTCAAAATATTTTTTCCAGGTTCCATGATAAAGTTAATTTTTCTTGGGATAATATTTCTATTGAACAACATTCCAAAGAGGAAACTAATTCAATTTTGCATTTCTCTTATGAACTTACCCCACTAGTAACTACGTTGCCCACTGTCACTCAACGCATGCAAGATATCTCCTCCGCTCCAGATGGTGTCTCTACACAATCAGGTAATATTCCTTCTCCTGTCTCAACTTCCACTTCTTCATCTTTTCCACACAAACAGAAAACTAACTCTTCTGCAGCACCTTAACCATTGCCCTCACGGCCACTTATCACGTATAATAGACGAAAAAGACCACCCATTCCTAGTCAAACTCCATGTCCTCCTCATAATCCATCTGCTTCGGCACAAAATCAACCACATATGACTTCCTGCCCGTCTCAACCAATAGCTACTCTTAGTCAACCTGACCCACCAACCCAAACCCGGCCAAACTAGCTAGCCACCAAAGTACACCCAATGACTACTAGATCACAAATTCATTGCCTTAAACCTCGTCAGTTTCTCACAACCGGTACAGTGTCTCCAAAAATCCCCATAACTCATAAGCAAGCAAAGCTAATTCCCCATTGGAATTCAGCAATGCAAGCCGAATTTGATTCCCTTGTTCGCAACCATACTTGGGATTTGGTTCCATGTGACTCTTCCAAAAATGTGTTGGATTGTAAGTGGTTATTCCGAGTTAAACATAAACCTGACGGTTCTGTTGATAGGTACAAGGTTCGTTTGGTTGCCAAAGGATTTACACAGTGCCCCAGACTTGATTATCATTCCACTTTCAGTCCAGTAGTCAAGCCTGCTACTGTCCATCTCGTCCTAACTATCGCCACTCAACTTGACTGGCATGCCCATCAATTGGATGTTAACAATGCCTTCTTGTAGGTTGGTCTAACTGATGAAGTTTACATGCGACAACCACCGGGATTTGAAAGCTCTGGGAATCCTACCCATGTATGTCGTCTTCAGAAGGCAATTTATGGCCTCAAACAGGCTCCTCGTGCTTGGTACACCAAACTCTAAAATTATCTTCTTACTTTGGGTTTTGTTAAGTCTTATTCTGATTCCTCACTCTTCATTATGCATAAAGTTGGGTTCATTGTGTATATTTTAGTTTATGTGGATGATATCTTAGTGACTGGTAGTGACCAACGAGGTGTCCATTATATCATTGAGGCTCTTTCTCAACATTTTTCACCGAAGGACTTAGGACCTCTTCATTACTTTCTTGGTATTGAGGTGATTCGTTCTTCTGCTAGTCTTCTGCTCTCTCAAGAGAAGTACACTATGGATCTCCTACATGAGGTAGCTATGGATACCTGCAAAGGTATTTCCACACCTATGACATCTAATATAGTTGTTGATGTATCGCCTAATGATCATCTAGTTCATGGTTCCTTATATCGGCGCATTATTGGTAAACTTCATTACCTTTCATTCACCCGTCCGGACATAGCTTTTTCTGTCAGCAAGTTGTCCCAAGCTATACATCAACCATTTATGTCTCATTGGGTTGCTCTTTAACGACTTCTCCGCTATCTTCGTTCAACTAGCTCTTTTGGTGTGCTCATTGCCAATGAAACTGATCGTAGGTTGCTGGAGTACTCTGACTCAGACTGGGCAGGGGATCCTCATGATCGCACATTGACCACTGGTTATGTTATCTATCTTGGTAGTTCCCCTATTTCATGGTCTTCAAAGAAGCAACGTTCAGTTTCTCATTCTTCTACAGAGGCAGAATATCGGGCAATTGTTGCTATTGTTTCTGAAACTAACTGGCTCACCCATCTTCTTCAAGAGCTTCAGTTTCCTCTGACTGTTGTTCCAAGAGTTCTATGTGACAATATCAACACCACTTATATTTGTGTGAATCATGTTTTCCATAGCCGCATGAAGCATGTGGCCATCAACTTCCATTTTGTCTGTGAGCAGGTTGAGCGCAAACAACTTGAAGTTGCCCATTTACATGTTGATGATCAAGTTGTAGATCTTCTTACAAAGCCTCTTCCGCGTGCACTTTTTGTTAACCATTTCTCCAAGTTGGGCGTAGTAAACCTCAACGCCAACTTGCGGGGGCGTAATAACGGCTAGCATATAAGACTCTTGTTACCTATAGGACTCTTCTTACTTATAGGACTCTTTTTATTTTGCTTATCAACCTTTTTATCTTTAGAAGTGTAATTACGTAGGTTTCTCTAAGTTGTTATTTTATTCTCAGCCTTGTATGTAATACACTGGCTATATAAGTTCATTTGCGTCCAGTTCTTCTCTTTCTCTTTAATTTGAGCATTGCCACATATGTTGGTGGTGTAGTGTCCAATCCGCTGATGATATCCTATAATTCATGGACAAGAAAGTAATATTGCATTCTCATGCTCCATGATCTATAGTTTCTTACGTTTATCTTCTCAACACTATTAAGAATGCTTACAAAATCTATCATTGATTAGTTCCTAGTGATTTGCATCCTCTGACAGTAGTGTGTAAGATCTCCTTTCTTTTGAGTGGCTACCTTTCTTATCCACCAGGCTATAATACTACTTGTTGGATATACTTGGAGAAGGGCACAATCGGTTTTTCACCATTTAAATTTTTTTGTTGCAAGGTAAATCCCAGGTCTTGTTCTACAATTCTTACACACGATATTTCTTTCTCTCACACTCTAGCAAATCTCTCTTATTTATCACTCACTTGTTGTTTGCTCTCTTGCTTACTTTCTTTCTTATTTTCTTACTTACTTACTTACAACTCAAATGGTCCACCTTTATTTGTAGGCGTTGATGGAAAAATCTAGCTAAGGATATTTTCTACTCTATTTTAGAATGTTCCTTCAACTACTTTATTTTAGAACTACCATTTCCAGATCATTTCTAGAGTTTTCTCTCTAGAATACTCTTTCTAGGGATATTCTTCTATTTCTTTATCATTCTTGAATATTCTAGATTCTTATTGAAATTTCTTTAATATTAATTAAATTGGTGATGAATTGTTAACATATTTAACTCATAGGGACCATGAGTACATGTAGTTTACTCTCATAAGCCGAGGAGAGTTGGTGACTTTCATGGGAAGTAATATTTCAGCGATTTCTGTTGATCGGACCAACACTTAGATAATCTTCATCAATTATTTTGTACGCTCTATCTGAATATTCTTCTATCACAATGTATATACTCGCCGAAATCGACAATATTTGATGTCCAAGTATCAAGACAGATTGGCAAAGAGAGTGCATATGGGAGATCCGCCAAATTAATAAAAGGGAACCCAAATTCATCGCCGAATGTGAAAAACCACTTAGTGAAAATGAAGGCTAAACTAGGCGAACAAGGTGAAATTTGGTGACTCGTTGGTCATGAAAGGTGTATTCTATCGAGTCCGCCCATTGAAGTTCAAACACCTGAAGCCTAAAATCAATACACGGCGAGGTGAAAGATAAAATAGCGATTCACCGAATAAGTTCGGTGAGTCTGACTAATGACACCGAATGGGGTGTGAAAGAAATTTTGGGGAAAGTATAAATAGCTTTGAAGAGAGAGAAAGTGTATCCTTTTATCATTTTTTTACTCTTTAAACATTAAGAAATATAGTATTTAGTTTTGTTCTTAGTTTTGGGGTTTTGGTTAACCTTGTAATTGACAATTAAGGGTTGAAAACTAAGTGGGTGTTGAAGATTATTATTCAATTTCAACACATTGATGGTTGCTAAAATCATAGGTATAATTTCTTTGATTTTTATGATGTGTGGCTAAAATCCCAAGTTCTAGGGGTGTGATTATGGGGTTGGGTGTTGATTTAAATTAGTGGGTCATTTGTCTTGCTTTGTTTTATTATTGTTCAGCCATGAATTTGAGTTAATTAGCATGAACTTAACTTAGGGGTTAAGGTGGCCAACATAATCCTACATTAGATATCCAATTGGTTATTGAAAGAAACTAATAGAAGTGGTTATTAACTCAATGTGAGCAACTTAGATTATTTTAGTTGCAAAAGCAAGGTATTGGGTTAATTTGTGAATTATATATATGAGACCGAAAGGAGATTCTATGAACCAATGCTATGAGATCGAAAGAAGATTACTGTTACCAATGATTACCCAGCTTATCCATAGTTGTTGAGCTTTACTATGCAAGCAATTTACCCCAGTTAATATCAATGCAAACCCCCACACCCAATCTAAATTGTCTAACCCATATTTTCTTTAGTTAATTGGTTATAACTGATTCCAAAGGTTCCTGATTAAATTTAGTGGAATAATCCACCCACTTTCTTTAATTGCTAGAATGAATTAGTCGCATCTTAATTTACTCTTTGAATTCTTATCCTTACATCACACCTTATGGAATTCGACCCCGACTCTTAGTTGGGTAATTTTATTGAGAACAATCGCTTACTCTTCTAATCATTTTAGAGTAATTTGAGCATTGTCATATCTGTTGGTGGTGTAGTGTCCAATCCGCTGATGATATCCCATGATTCATGGACAAGAAAGCTATATTTCATTCTCATGCTCCATGATCTATTGTTTCTTGCGTTGATCTTCTAAACACTATTAAGAGTGCTTACAAAATCTATCATTGATTAGTTCCTAGTGATTTGCATCCTCCAACAGTAGCGAGTAAGATCTCCTTTCTTTTGATTTGCTACCTTTCTTATCCACCAGGCTCTAATACCACTTGTTGGATATATTTGGAGAAGGCCACAAGTGGTTTCTCACCATTTAAATTTTAATATTGTAAGGTAAAGCCCAACTCTTGTCTTACAATTCTTATGCGCAATATTTCTTTCATTCACACTCTAGCAACTCTCTCTTATTTATCACGCACTTGTTGTTTGCTCTCTTGCTTACTTTCTTTATTATTTTCATACTTAGTTACAACTCAAATGGTCCACCTTTATTTGTAGGTGTTGATGGAAAAATCTAGCTAATGATATTTTTCTACTCTATTTTAGAATGTTCCTTCAACTACTTTATTTTAGAACTACCGTTTCTAGAACATTTCTAGAGTTTTCTCTCTAGAATACTCTTTTCAGGAATCTTCTTCTATTTCTTTATGACTCTTGAATATTCTAGATTCTTCTTGAAATGTCTTTGGTATTAATTAAATTGGTGATGAATTCTTAACATATTAAGCTCATAGGGGCCATGAGTACATGCAGTTTACTCTCATAAGCCAGGGAGAGTTGGTGACTTTCACGGGAAGTAATATTTCAGGGATTTCCGCTGATCGGACTAACACTTAGATCATCTTCATCAATTATGTTGTATGCACCATTTGAATATTCTTCTGTCACAATGTATGGACCATCTCATTTTGATGTGAACTTATCACTTATGTGTCCATTGAGGATTATGGGTCTTCAAACAACTAAGTTGAAATCTCCCATTTGAAACGATCGTGGCCGCACTTTGTTGTTGAATGATCTAGCTGGTCGAGCTTAAAAACATCTCAACTTTTGTTGTGTCTCTAGCCTTTTCTCATCCAATGCCTCCCACTCTGCTAAATGGAATTGAGTGTTGTTTTTTACTATATCTCCTTCTTGGATTATGATTTGCAATGATGGAACTTATTGCTCAATGGAAGGACGACTTATGCATCATAAACCAGAAAGTATGTAGTGCTTGTGTAGAAGTTCCAGAGGTTGTTCAATGTTTCCATAAAGTTCCACAAATTTTCTCATGTCATTCCTTATTATTCTTCGTGGTGACTTTCTTCAAAAAGTTACCAAGTGTCATGTTAAAAACATCAACAAGGCCATTGGCAAATGTATTGCACATTGGAGACTTAAGTTGCTCAAAATAAATTTCTCGCACAAGCTCACTATAAGCTTATGTCAAAAGGCATTCCATATCACTAATTATGTATCCTGGTATGCCACACCTAAAATTTTTGTTTGACTTGATAAAGTCAACAATAGTCTTCTTCGTCACTTCTTTTAATGGCACAACTGCAGCCCACCTCAAGATGTTGTCAATGGTTCCAAAGATTTACATCTGCCTTTTTAAGGACTTTGAAAGAGGTCCAAAAAATCAAGTCTCCATGCATCAAAAGGCCATGAATTCATGGTTAGATGAAGAGGCTATGGAGGTTGGTGCATGTAATTGGCATTGACATGTGAGTTACCATAAATATCCAATTGTCGGACCTTCATAGCTGATGCCATTTCAAGACCAATAATCAAAGCTTGGCATTCAGCGATGTTGTTGGAACATGTTTTACCTAGAACAGATGAAAACTACAAGATTAATATTTATAGGATATCAACACAACTCCTGCCCCCACACCATCTCGACATACAGTCCCATCAAAGAATATTGTTCATGCCGACAATTCTTTAATGAAAAGTGCATCTTCATTTGGTAACACCTATCTTTTTTTTTGGGACAGGGTAATCGGTAAAGAAATTGGAAAGTTCTTATCCTTTATAGCCTTTTAAGGTGTGTATGCAATGTCATATTTGTTGAACAATATAGACCATCTTACTAGACATCTAGAGATAATTGGTTGAGTTGGTACAAACATTACACGGTCAACTCAAGAAATTATCTTGATGGTTGAACTTTCAAAATAGTGTTTAAGTTTCGTAATCTCATAGAATAATGCTAAGAACATTTTTCCAACAGGAATATACTTCAACTCAACACTTATCACAGTCCAACTTAGGTAGTACAATGTTTGTTCCTTTTTTCGCCAAGTGACTTGTGACGCAATATAAAGTATCAATGTCCTCCAAATCATTGTCTCCCCTAACATGGGTGGATGCAATAAGTACTTTTAGATGCTGCCAAAATCATTCTGACATAATTGATCCTAGTCAAAAGAGGAATCATTCTTCATTAGATGGTTAAAGGGTTAGCATCATCTAGCCAGGTTAGCGATGAACCTTATGGGATGAGTTGTATATTTACACTCATTTGAGGCCTTTCTAGTTCAATAATTAGTTTCCTCAATGCCTAATTATGTCTTATTATAATGATATTTTTATGATTTGCAGCTATGAAGGCTAAAGGATAAGGCAAGGATGAATATATGAAAGAAAGGACAAAATCATTGAAAGAAGTATAAACTCCACATTGGAAGTCACCTAACCAAAGGGGTGGATCACCTAAATGTCCTGTGCTCACAACTAAATATATTCGAGGTAGGTCGGTGAACTAAAGGTGAAATGGTTACTCACCAAATTTGAAGGGCGAATAAATTGACCATCGACGAAGGTGACAGGACTTGGACTAAAAATGAAGGCTTAAAAGGTGGAAAAAGAAGGTAATCAATGATTCGCTGAATGTGAAAGGCAAACTCAAACGAGTTCATCGACTGAGATTCAAATACCTGAAGCATGAAGCAAAATAAAGGCAATCCAAGGAACAGATGGTGATCTGCCGAATCTGTTTGGTGAGCCCGACTAATGTCACCAAACTGATCACACAATGATATTTGGGCCAAATTTTTGGAAATTAGAAATATCCCAAAGGAGAGAGAAAATAAGCAGTGCTTTTTTGCTAGAGTTCTGTTGGTTTTAGAGAGTTTTTGAGATTTTTTTGTATGAGACTTTTTACCTTGAAAAAACATCTTTAATTTTGGGGTTTTAATTTCACTATTAAATTGATAATTGGAAGTTGAAATCAAAGTGGGTGTTGATTATAGTTGCTTAATTTCATCACATCCATGAATGCTATCATCATGGGTATAATCTCTTTACTTTTTTTGATGGGTGGCTAAAACCCCAATTCTAGTGGGTGCAATTATGGGATTGTGTATTGATTTAATGTAGTGGGTAATGTGTTTTACTCTGTTTTATTGTTGTTTGGTCATGGATTTAGGCTAATTAGTATGACGTTAATAAATGGGCTAAGGTTGCAAACTTAATCCTATTCTCGATCTTCGATTGATGCTCAAAAGAAATAAATTGGAGTGGGTAATTAGTTTAATGCATGCAGTTAAGGTTTGATTTCTATGGTTTTCTCGAAAGAGAGATTATGGTTGAGATATATTTGCCCAATCTGCTCGAAAGAGATATTCCATAAGGTAATAGGTTGATTTGTTATTCATATAGATGAGTCCAAAAGGAGATTCTATGAATTGGTACTATGAGATCGAAAGAAGACAAGTGTCATTGAAGATGACCCAGCCTATACATGATTATTTAGCCCTATTGAGGAACACAATTTCCCCTATGTGACATCAATTTCAATCCCCACATGCCTAGATTAATTCTTAATTGTTTGAGTTCTTGAATTTTAGTTTAATTGGGCAATATGATACTATAAACCATTTTAGTAAATTTGGTGGAATCATTCATCCATTTGTCTTAATATGCTACAATGAATAAGTTTGCATTCCTAAATTCCTAGTTGAATTTTTGTCGTTATGTCATTCTCAGTGGAATTTGACACCGACTTTTAGTTGGGTATTTTTATTGACGACGACTGCTTACTCTTTGAATTTTTTTTGAGGGTAATTTGAGTGTTATCACCTTCGAATGAATGCCAAATTTCCTTCGAATGAATGCCAAGATTTCCTTGTAAATTATGAAGTTCTCTCTAATTCTTTGGATCAGGCACTTTCTTAATGTCTTAAATATTTTTGGGATCAACTTCAATTCCACGGTGGTGTATAATGAAGCCAAGAAATTTCCTAAATTAACTCTAAAAGCGCATATGAGTGGATTCATCTTCAAGTCAAGTTTCCTTTACTAGTCAAAAATAATTTGAAGGTCTTCAAGATGGTTACACCTGTAATTTGTCTTCACTACTAAGTCATCAACGTAATATTCCATCCTCTTATGAAGCATGTTATGAAAAATGTTTTGCACTGCATGTTGGTATATAGCACCAACATTATTTACACCAAAAGGCATTACGTTCTAACAAAATATTCCTTTTTAGAGTTCAAAAAGCAGTGTATTCTTCATATTTTAGAGATATTTTGATTTGATTATATGGAGAGGAATCATACATAAATGGCGTAGCTTCATTCCGAGTTGTAGCATCAACCATAAGATCAATTACTAGTAGTGGGAAATCTTCTTTTGGACATGCTTTGCTCAAGTCTCAAAAATCAACATAGACACATTTTTTACCATTCTTTTTGTTTAAAGGTACAATGTTTGAGATCAACGATGGGTACTCCACTTCTTGAATAAATATAACCTCAATGAGCTTGTTGACTTCAGCTTCAACCTCCATCACTAATTTAGAACAAAACATATGTTGTGAATGCTTTATAGGATGTGCTCCGCTTTTAATCCTTAACTAATAAATAACTAACTTACAACTAAGGTCTGGTATTTCTTTATATTACCAAGTAAATACGTCTTTGTGTTTGGTCAATAGTTTGAAGTAATCTCTTTCTTCTTGAGGTGTAAGCATTGCACTAACGAAGCTTTGGCGTGGATCTTCCAAAGTACCTAGACTTAATTCCTATAGTTCATCTACACATGATAGTACTCCATCTTCAAATTAAGGTAAGGATCTTGAACATCATCATCCATATCATCAAGGTATATATTGTCTTCTACTGTTATGTGATATGATGTCTACACAAAATTTGAATCTTCCCTTTGACTTCATTTGAAGGACATGATGGTTTCTTCTTGTTTCTCATTTGTTGTCCTGCAAATTTGGTTGGTGAAAAAAAAAGTACTTCTTATCACCTTCAATGAACAATTAGTGGTGATTGATTAAAAGAACCTTCACTTGCATACCTGATGAAAAAGCACTATGTATCTCATTGTCGTTGTTCCCTTCATAAAAACCTTATTTCATACTTAGTACATTACATGTACTGATGCATACTTGATCCTACATCGTCTCATTAATATAGGGTCTGACGCTCCCACATCCTACACTTGTGGCTAGTTGATCATCCTACCGGATTGAAGAGTTGGTGTGTCCTCATGGTCCAAGAACCGATATACTTTTACTTACTATATGTATTTCTAGTTTTCGGATGATGTATGTGGTGTGTGGATTATGTCCCAACCACTTCTTTTGATGTTTTAGATGGTTTTTTGAGACTATGCTAGACTTCCGCTTTGTCAAACTCTTTTGGAATATGAAAATTTTTCTTTGAAATCTTTCTTTCTATTTTCTTTTATGATGTATGCTAAGTGGCTTGTGTAGGGCCTTTCGGGGTTCTACACGCCATGTTACACCTAGGGTATACTTTGAATCACGACAAACTTGGTAATCAGAGCACAAGGTTTAGAAAGGTCCTAGGAGGCCTCACAAGCCACGTCAAGTAGAGTCTTGTTCATGAGTGTGAAATGCGCCACCCTTATGAATAGGAAGCAATAAGACGTTTAGGAAATTTCACTCCTATCATCACTCTAAATTTGTGAGATAGAGTTTACCTCTATTTGTCTATCTCCTAATCATTATCTGATATTTTCAGGATATGGCCCCTCGAAGAGCATACATTAGAATGAATGTGAATGAGAATGTGGAAAAAAAGCTCCTCAAGTTTTGAACGATCCTTTGGCCGAACAAGTAACTACTGCAAAATTCAGAGCCACATTCCAAGTGTTAGCTTAAGCTATGACGGCTCAATCCAATAGAGAGGCTAATGCTCTTGTGAACCCAAATGTGGGAACAACGGCAACTAGAGTAAGGGACTTTGCTAGGATGAATCCCCAAGAGTTTCATGGTTCCAAGGTTGATGAAGATCCTTATGAGTTCATTGATGAGGTGTATAAGGTTTTGATGATCATGGGAGTGATGTTGGTGGAAAAGGAGGAATTGTCCACTTATCAACTTAAGGGTGTTGCTCAAGTTTGGTTCAATCAATGGAAGAAAGAGAGGGTGGTTGATGCGAGTCCTCTTGATTGGGAGAAGTCTAAGGTTGCTATTCTTCATATGTTATTTCCCCTTGAGATGAGGGAGGAAAAGGTACTTGAGTTCATTAACCTTCGTTAAGGGAATATGAGTGTGAAGGAATATGCTTTGAAATTCACCAATTGTCCAAATATGCTCCTTCTTTGGCTTCCGATTCTAGGGCATAAATGAACAAGTTTGTTTAGAGAGTGTCCAAAATAGTAGTTAAGGAATGTCAAACTGACATTCTCATTAAGGAAATGGATATTTATCATCTAATTATTCATGCTCAACAAATTGAAAAGTAGAAGATTAAAGAAAGGTCTAGGAAGACAAAGAGGCAAAGACCGGTGATGGTGACTTTTCACATTTGAGGTCAGAAAGACATGGTCGTTTTAGATTCCGTCAAAGGTTTCCGGTCAATGTTCCTCCAATACTCCGTCTTCTAAATTCAACCAAGATAGGGCATCTAACCCTAAGACTTAAGGAGGAAATGGTGGTGGAAATAAATCTTCTATTCCCGCATGCCAAAAGTGTGGCAAGAGTCATTCGGGAAAATATTTGATAGGTACGGATAATTGTTTTGGTTGTGGTAAGAGTGGTCATCGCTTGAGAGACTGTCCATCTAGAATCGAAAAGGGAATAAATAGTAGGTGAACTATATCTAGTAGTTCGGGTTCGGGTGCTCCAAAGCGAAACTGATTCTACACACTTCAAACTCGTCATGATCAAAAGGTTTCTCCCGATTTGATTACTAGTATTTTGAAAGTATTTCATGTTGATGTTTATGTTTTGCTTTACCCTGGTGCTACTTCATCTTTCTTAACGCCATAGGTGGCTAAGATATTTGTTGTTTTTCTGGATGTGTTATTAGACAATTTTTTTGTCTCTACTCCTATTAGTGAATCTATTGTGGATAAGAGAAACTATAGAAATTGACCCGTATCCTTATCCCATAGAGTCACATATGTTGATCTTGTAGAGCTTGATATGTTAGATTTCGATGTTATTCTTGGAATGAATTCGCTCTATTTTTGCTATGCTTTTGTTGATTGTAGAACCCAAGTGATTAAGTTTCAGTTTCCAAATGAGCCCGTCCTAGAGTGGAAAGGAGGAAATTCTATGTCTAAGGGTAAGTTTGTTTCTTATCATAAAGCTAGGAAAATAAATTCTAAAGGTTGTTGATTTAACATTTCAAGCACACCTCATCCAATTCTAGGTGCAAACGATCGTTAAGCAATATAAAACCCAACAAATTGAGTTGGGGTCGAATCACATAGGGAGTGGTACGTGTTTTAAAGTCAAATAGAAAGTGAAAACGTGGTCTAATCAGCCATAGGAATATAAATTATCGAAAAAGACATTAATCAAATTAAAAGGGTGACACAAATGTCAGATGGGGGTTTTGGTTTTAATTAACAACTACAAAGTAGACACAAAACTTCGAAATAACAATATGGAGAAGGATTCTCGGGATGTGATCAATTATAGACAAATATAGGCATATGGGTAATTGCAACTACTAGTAAATAGCTAAATATCAGTGAGTAGGCTAGACTGAAAGAGAGATAGTTTTCTCTCGAACAACTACCCCGAATCAGGTGATTTCTTTCGAAAATCAACAAACACGACAATGAAGAACAACCCACACCTTAATTCGTTCACTCCTTCGAGCTGAATGTGTGGGATTGGGTTTAGGATTCACTCTCCCAAGCTAAACCCAGTTCAACCCAATTCCCACAAATCATCAATCAATAATCATAGTTCTAAAACTTCTCTCTCCAGCAAGCCAAGAACACAAAGGTCGAGTTGCATTTGCAACTACAACTCATAAATTAACCCACAATTAATGATTAAACTCACTTCAAAATAGCATTTCAACTAGTAATTAACAATACTCATAAACTAATTCAACCCATAATCACATGATCACACCCCAAGAATTAGGGTTTTAGCCAAACATCATAAAAGGGTAAAAACGATTACCAAATCGATTATCCATCAGCTAAGTAAGCAAAATTTAGTCTTTACAATGCTCAATTTGCAGAATATTCAAAACCCACTTCCAAAATCTCCAAATTGAATCTCTAAGGTTCTTCAAAAACTAAGAAAAACTCAAGAGAAAACTGTTCTAAGCTAATTTCGTATTGTCTAAAGCTGTATCCAGATTAAAATATCTAAATAAAATGTTCAAAATCTAATTTATAGTCGCCAAAAATAAGCCATGAAGGGTCATTTAGTGAAGTATGTCGGGCTTGCCAAACCACTCGGATAGCCGCCCTTTGACCTCCATCGCCTTATCGCCTTGGCATTCAGCATCGTCGAGTTCTGTAACTTTGTGCGATTTAATTCTGCTTCGCGGAATTGCTTGTCGATTCGCTGACTGCTCTTTTTTATCGCCAACTTGGTTTCTTCCCTCAAAGCTGGCACATTGGAACTTTAGGCGATCCATCTAGCCACTCGGCGATTTGGCACATTGGAACTTTAGGCGATCCATCTAGCCACTCGGCGATTCGCCAAGAAGCGCCTTAGTTAACGTCGTGGCATGACGTAAGTACCCTTTCAAGCTTCATTATTGGGGTTTGCCATAGTATCACTAGGCAACCCCCCTTGTTGTATTGGGTGTAGATGAGACAAAATTTGACCCATTTGGGTCTCTAACTACTTAATTGAGGCTGAGTGAGAAGTCACTGTCTTGAGAATCGAAACATCCTCTTTCATTACTTTCAAAACTTTATCAAGCCCTTCAACCTTGTTGAGAATATGTTAGAGCATATATTCCGTACGGCCATCCACAAAATCTTTGGGCTTTTGACTCTCATGGGGAGGAACATACCTATCATTCTCCCCCTCTCTTTCCTTCCAAATTGTGTTATGATCACGCTAATCTCTATCATGGTCTCTCCAGCCCTCATCTCTATTCCAACCTTGATTTCCACCCGGCCTTGGGTAGTTAGCACGATAACCTCCTCCTTGGTTGGCTAGGAAGTTCACTTCCTCATTGTACATCGCTTCAAATTTGGATTCATCCGGGTTTACACCACGAACACCAACAGCATTAACACTCCTTGTACCAGCACCTATGACATTTTTGGCCAAAATGTCAAGTTGGGTCATCATATTTTCCATGTTTTGGTCTCTCACTTGATCTTTTTCGATCTGCTCCTTTGCTATTTTCTAAGTAAGAGGAGAGACTTGGTCTTCGCTAGTGTATCATGCCCGGTTAATCTTGGTTATGCAATCAAGAAGTTGGGATGCTATTGCATAGGGTTGTTGCATTAAACCTTCCGGAGAAAGTTGATCAGCCACTTCTTTGTTCACCGAATTGAGGTTTCTATAAAAATATTGCAGTAGTACATTATTGGGCAGTCTATGAGTTGAGCACTACAACACTAGCTTCTTAAACCTTATCCACGTCTCATGGATTGGCTCACCCTCTAAGCACTTGAAACTTTGGATATTGTCCCTAAGAGTCATCATCTTCGAAGGAGGAAAGAATTGCACTTGGAATACAGTTGTAAGTTCATCCCACGAAATGATAGAATCTCTTGGCAACTCAGCCAACCACTTGCCTTCCTCGCCCAAAAGAGAAAATAGGAACAACCTCAATCGGACCGATTCTTGCGATATGTTATTAAATGAGATATGTCCACAGACATCAACAAAATTTCTTATATATGCTAATGGGGATCCTCATGAGCTAGCCCCCCCTCCCCCAAATAAACCATTCAGTTGTAGGAGCTGAAGTATGGTGCTTGTGATGTGGAAAACAACGTTTCCTTCACCTGGAGGTAAACGAATAGCCCCAACACCACCCACTTGGACAGGGTCATTGACATTATTGAGGTTTCCGATATCATCTTGGTGGCCCACTTGGCTACTATTACTTCTGTTAATGCTCAAATCCTCCTTTGTTTTAACACAACCAACACAAAACCAAAACTAAAAGTAAGTAGATTCAACTATAACTAAAAAGAACACAATTCAACTTCACCAAAAGAATTTTAAACAACACCACTCCCCGGCAGCGGCGCTATTTTGATTTAACGTTTCAAGCACACCTCATACAATTCTAGGTGCAAACGATTGTTAAGCAGTATAAAACCAAACAAATTGAGTTGGGATTGAATCCCACAAGGAGCGGTACGTGTTATAAATTGAAATAAGAAGTGCAAACGTTGTCTAATTAGCCATAGGAATAGAAATCATCGAAAAAGACATTAATCAAATTAAAGGGGTGATGCAAATGTTAGATGTGGATTTTGGTTTTAATTAACAACTATAAAGTGGATAAAAAAACTTCGAAATAACAATAGGGAGAAGGATTCTCGGGATGTGATCGATTATAGGCAAATATAGGCATATGGGTAATTGCAACTACTAGTAAATAGCTAAATATCAGTTAGTAGGCTAGACTATAAGGGAGATAGTTTCTCTCGAACAACTACCCTAAATCAGGTGATTTCTTTCGAACATCAACAAGCATGACAATGAAGAACAGCCCACACCTTAATTTATTCACTCCTTCGAGCTGAATGTGTGGGATTGGGTTTAGGATTCACTCTCTCGAGCTAAACCCAGCTCAACTCAATACTCACAAATCATCAATCAATAATCATAATTCTAAAACCTCTCTCTCCAGCAAACCAACAACACAAAGGTAGAGTTGCATTTGAACCTACAACTCATAAATTAACCCACAATTATTTATTAAAATCACTTCAAAATAGCATTTAAACTAGTAATTAATAATACCCACATACAAATTCAACCCATAATCACATGATCACACCCCAAGAATTAGGGTTTTAGCCAAACATCATAAAAGGGTAAAAATGATTACCAAATTGATTATCCATCTATTGGTAAGCGAGATTTACTCTTCACAATGCTTAATTTGCAGAATATTTGAAACCCACTTCCAAAATCTCCAAATTGAATCTCTAAGGTTCTTCAAAAACTAAGAAAAATTCAAGAGAAAATTGTTCTAAGCTAATTTCTTATTGTCCAAAATTGTATCCAGATTAAAAACTCTAAATAAAATGTTCAAAATTTAATTTATAGTCACCAAAAATAAGCTACGGAGGGCCATTTTGCGAAGTAAGTCAGGCTCACCGAACCACTTGGCGAGCTGCCATTTGACCTCTTCCATCGCCTTTTTGCCTTGGTATTCAGCATCCTCGAGCTCTGTAACTTTGGGCAATGTAACTCTATTTTGTGGAAATGCTCAACGATTCACCGACTACTTCTTTTTGTTACCGACTTGGTTTCGTCCCTCAGGGTTGGCACACTGGAACTTTAGGTGATCCATCTAGCCACTTGGTGATTCGTCAAGTGCTCTTGGTGATCACTAGGCTTGCCTTTCTTCATTTCTTCAGTTTGTTTTGTTCCTTTTTACCTGTTACTGTCATTTCTTTCTTCCTCAATCCATATACCTAAAAATCAAGGATTTAATATCACTTTGCATGTGTATTGATTACCAGCAATTAAACAAGGTTATAATTGAAAATAAGTATCCTCTTCCAAGGATTAATGATTTGTTTGACAAACTCCAAGGTGTAAATTTCTTCTCTAAGATTGACCTCTAGTCAGGCTATCACCAATTGAGGGTAAAAAAAAGTGACATCTAAAGACGGCTTTTAAAACTTGGTATGGTGAATATGAATTCTTGGTAATGTCATTTGGCTTGACTAATTCTCCAGCCATATTCATGGACTTGATGAATAGAGTATTTAGATAATATATTGATATGTTTGTAATTTTGTTTATCAATGACATCATTATTTACTCGCAGAGTGAGGATGAGCATGTTGATCATTTGAGTATTGTGTTTCAAGTCCACAAGGATCGACAACTACTTGCAAATTCTAGAAAGTGTGAGTTTTGGTTGAGATTCATGGCTTTCTTTAGTCATATTGTTTCCGGTAAGAGTATTGAGGTAGATCCTAAGAAGATGGATGCAGTTAAGAGTTGGCCTAGACCTCTATCCCCTTCTAATATTTGAAGCTTCTTGGGTTTGGTGGTATATTATAGAAAGTTTGTGGAAGGGTTTTCTTCGATGGGCTCTCCATTGACTGCATTGACTGAAAATAATGTTACGCTTTTAAAGTTGAAAGCGTATGATAAGAGTTTTCAAGAATTGAAAGATAGGCTTACCTCCGCTTCGGTGTTGACTTTACTGGATGGGTTCGTTAATTATTGTGATGCTTCAAGAAATGGATGAGGATGTGTTCTTATGAAAAATTGGAAAGTTATTGCTTACGCTTCGAGACAACTTAAGATTCATGAAAAGAATTATCATACCCTTGATTTGGAACTAGCAATAGTTGTTTTTGCCGTAAATATTTAGAGGCATTATTTGTACAGTGTCCATGTTAACGTCTTTCCCGACCACAAACGTTTGCTATATTTATTCAACCAAGAATATCTAAATTTTCACAAACATAGATGTCTAGAAATCTTGAAGGACTATGATATGAGTGCCCTTTATCACCCGAACAAAGCAAATGTAGTGGTTGATGCCTTTCGGTTGTCGATGAGTAGTGTTGCACATGATGAAGATGGTAAGAAAGAATTGGTTCATAATGTTCATAGACTAGCTCGTCTAGGTGTTCATTTTGTAGATTCTGATGGGGGTGATGTTATTGTTCATAATGGTTTAGAATTGTATTTTGTGTTAGATATGAAACCCAAGAAAAGTCTTAATCCAATTTGGTTGAGTTGAAGAAAAAAGTGCTTAAGAAATCTGTTATGTAACACCCTATATTCTAGAAAGACCAAACTGCAGAAATTCAGAAGAATTCTAGAAAGACCAAATTGCAGAAATTCAGAAGTTGGAGGTGCCACCCACTGACCATAGGTTGACCCGCCGACCGTAGGTGGGATCCGTGGTTGCCCACCTGCAGCCTGCCCAGAAAATCTCAGAAAAGGCACTATCCACGGCCAGACCCACGGACCGTAGGTCAGACCACGGGCTGTGGATCGTGACCCTAAGCTCAGACCTCTGAAGCCAAATGACGCCCTGCCAGGACGGACCATCGGTCAATCCACGGTCCGTCATTCAGGGGCCATCGGTGGCCTTGTCAGATTTTAAATTGCGGTCGTTTTGGTCTTTTTCCTATGCGTTGGACACCTAAACTACGTCATTTAACCCCTAAACTACATTGTTTTGGTTAGCTTAAGCCTAGTAACTAAATTAGAACTTACCATAGTCAATTCATTCTCCAAAATTCATCCAATTAGAACGAAAAGAGGAGAAAGTAGTTGACCAAACCCTCTCCAAGAACACAACAGGTTTTCTTCAGTTTCTGCCCCGAAATCAAAAGATTTCTCCATGAAATTCTTCAACGGATATGTGGGATTTAACTAGTGGGTTCCTTTCACCCATTAGGTCTCTAGAGTTCAATCAGATTCTTGACTCCCTTTATATTAGATAGACCTAGGGTTTCTAGAACTTTATGTAATTGTTGCGAATTTGTTGTTAGAATATTCCTAATTAGATTCTCATGTTGTTGTAAAATTGTTGCTTAGTTCCTTGCATGAACTTCAGAACCCTAGTTGTGTAGATTCATTTAGTTGATGAATTACACTAGCTAGGATAGATAAATAAATATACATGCCTCAATTTTCAAATGTTTCATTATCAGTACTTAATGTCACATTTTCAGTTAGCATGTTGAGCTATCTAGAATATTTCAGTTATGTTGTATTGTAAATATTTCTATTTGGGAGTAGGCTTAACACCGAGTTCGACTAGGGTCAGTCACCCTCATAGTCCCAGAACTACGTGCCCCCGTAGGTTTATAAGTCCCCTCCGTGGGCATCAGATTTTGTGATCACGCCAGTCGTTCCTTTATACCCCTGGCAAGGTATATTGGGTTCTCTCGATAGGACGTATACATTGGACTCCACTTTTAGCTAACGTGGTTTTGTGTCAGTTAATAGTAGCTCCCACAATCAAATTCTAGTGCAATTGACAAGGTTCCAGTTATATTTTAGTATTCAGTTTCAACATGTTATGTACTTGGTCATTGCATTTAGTTAGTTCATATTCAATATATTTATGTATCTTCATCATGTTCAGATTATATCATTGTTCAATATGTTTTGTTTAGTTATATGCATGTTCAGCTTTATCCTATCCTACATGCTCAGTACCTTACAAGTATTGATGCATACTCTGCACTACATCTTTTCGTGATGTAGGTTCAGGTCCTCAGTATTTAGATCATGTGTAGATCGGTTCCCGATCCATATTCAGTAGTATCGGTGTTGAGTCCTCATTTGTCAAGGACGATAGACATGTTCTTTTACATTCAGTCTTTCATTTTAGTTTCAGTTTTTGCTAGAGTTAGCTGGGGGCATGTCCCAGCATCTCTAGTCAATTAGAGGCTTATTTCAAACAGATACATATTCAACTTCAGTATTTTGACTTATAGTTTAGTCTCTCCAACTTTGATTTTAGTATTTATGTATTCAAACCAGATTTGGGTATTCCCCACCATAGTTATCTCATGTTTTAGCTTCCACACAGTATCTCTTTAATTCATTAAATGTAGTATGCTTATGATATGCCAGGTCAAGGTTAGCTTGGGGTCACTCGTAATCCTAGGCCCCGTGTTTCTCGGACTCATCAGTTGCATATATCATCTTGTTTGGGTTAGGGATACGAATTTTGAAACCCCTATTCTTGAGTCTGTCCCATTGTAAATGAGTTTCTAGAAGTGTTTTCCGATGATCTACCTGGTGTTCCTCCCTTAAAATAAATAGACTTCAATATTGAAATTTTCCCAGATACCAAACCTATCTATATTCCTCCTTACCGTATGGCTGTGGTAGCACTTAAGGAATTGAAAGAGCAATTGAAAGATTTGTTGAATAAGCTTTTCATCCAGCTGTGTATCTCTCCATGGGGTGCTCCACTTTTATTTGTTCGTAATAAAGATGGTTCACTTTGCATGTGCATTGATTACCAGAAATTAAACAAGGTTGCAATTAAAAATAAGTATCCTCTTCCAAGGATTGATGATTTGTTTGACAAACTCCAAGGTGTAAATTTCTTCTCTAAGATTGACCTCTGGTCGGGTTATCCCCAATTGAGGGTGAAAAAAAGTGACATCTAAAGACGGCTTTTAAAACTTAGTATGGTCATTATGAATTCTTGGTAATGTTATTTGGTTTGACTAATTCTCTAGCTGCATCCATGGACTTGATGAATAGAGTATATTATATTGATATGTTTAAAATTTTGTTTATCGATGACATCGTGATTTACTCGCAGAGTGACGATGAGCATGCTGATCATTTGAGTATTGTCTTTCAAGTCCACAAAGATCGACAACTACTTGCAAATTCTAGAAAGTGCAAGTTAAGGTTGAGATTCATGGCTTTCCTTAGTCATATTGTTTCCGGTAAGGGTATTGAGATAGATCCTAAGAAGATGGATGCGGTTAAGACTTGACCTAGACCTCTATCCCCTTATGATATTTGAAACTTCTTGGGTTTGGCGGCATATTATAGAAGGTTTGTGGAAGGGTTTTCTTTGATTGGCTCACCATTGACTGCGTTGACCGAAAAGAATGTTATGTTTTTAAGGTTGAAAGCGTATGATGAGGATGTGTTCTTATGAAAAATGGGAAAGTTATTGCTTACGCTTTGAGACAACTTAAGATTCATGAAAAGAATTATCATACCCATGATTTAGAACTAGCAATAGTTGTTTTTGCCTTAAATATTTAGAGGCATTATTTGTATGGTGTCCATGTTGACACCTTTACCGACCACAAAAGTTTGCTATATTTATTCTAGCAAAAATATCTAAATTTTCACAAACACAGATGTCTAGAAATCTTGAAAGACTATGATATGGGTGCCCTTTATCACCCGAACAAAGCAAATGTAGTGGTTAATGCCTTAAGTCAGTTGTCGATGAGTAGTGTTGCACAGGATGAAGATGGTAAGAAAGAATTGGTTCATAATGTTCATAGACTAGCTCGTCTAGGTTTTCGTTTGGTAGATTCTGATGAGGGTGATGTTGTTGTTCATAATGGTTTAGAATCGTAATGTGTGTCAGATGTGAAAGCCAAGTAAAGTCTTAATCTAATTTTGGTTAAGTTGAAGAAAGAAGTAATTCAGAAATCTGTTATGTAACACCCCATATTCTAGAAAAACAAAATTGCAGAAATTCAGAAGTATTCTAGAAAGACCAAATTGCAGAAATTCAAAAGTTAGAGGTGCCACCCACGGACCATAGGTTGACCCACGGACCGTAGGTGGGATCCGTGGTTGCCCACCTGCAGCCTGCCCAGAAAATACATGACCCATGGCCAAACCCACGGACCGTTGGTCAGACCACTGGCTGTGGTCCAGGTCCGTGGATAGTGACCCTCAGCTCTGCTCTCTAAAGCCAAACGATGTCCTGCCAGAACGGACTGTCGGTCAGTCCACGGTTCGTCGGTCAGGGGCCATCGGTGGCCTCGTCACATTTTAAATTGGGGTCATTTTGGTCTTTTTCCTATACGTTGGACACCTAAACTACGTTGTTTAACCCCTGAACTACGTTGTTTTGGTTAGCTTAAGCCTAGTAACTAAATTATAACTTACCCTAGTCAATTCATTCTCCAAAATTCATCCAATTAGAACGAAAAGAGGCGAAAGCAGTCGACCAAACTCTCTCCAAGAATGCAACAAGTTTTCTTCAGTTCTATCACCGAAATCAAAAGATTTCTCCATGAAATTCTTCACCGGGTATGTGGGATTTCACTAGTGGGTTCCTTTCAGCCATTAGGTCCCTAGAATTTAGTCAGATTCCTGATTCCCTTTATATTAGCTAGACCTAGGGTTTCTAGAACTTTATATAATTGTTGCGAATATGCTGTTAGAATATTCCTAATCAGATTTTCATGTTGTTGTAAAATTGTTGCTTAGTTCCTTGCATGAATTTCAGAACCCTAGTTATGTAGATTTGTTTAGTTGATGAATTACACTAGTTAGGACAGATAAACAAATATACATGCCTCAGTTTTCAAATGTTTCATTTCAGTACTTAATGTCGCATTTTTAGTTAGCATGTCAGAATGTTCAGCTATCCAGAATATTTCAGTTATGTTGTATTGTACATATTTCTAGTTGGGAGTAGGCTTAACACCGAATTCAACTTGGGTCAGTCACCCTCATAGTCCCAGAACTATGTGCCCCCGTATGTTTATAAGTCCCCTCTGTAGGCATCAGATTTTGTGATCACGCCCGTCAAGCCTTTATACCCCTGGCAAGGTATATTGGGTTCTCTCGATGCGACGTATACATAGGACTTCACATTTAGCTCACATGGTTTTCTGTCGGTTAATAGTAGCTCCCACGGTCAAATTCTAGTGCATTCGACAAGTTCCCAGTTCTATTTTAGTATTCAGTTTCAGCATGATATGTACTTGGTCATTGCATTCAGTTAGTTCATATTCAATATATTGATGTATCTTCATCATGTTCAGATTATATCATTCCTCTGTATGCTTTGTTCAGTTATATGCTTGTTCAACTTTATCCTATCCTACATGCTCAGTACCTTTCAAGTACTAACGCATACTCTACGCTACATCTTTTCGTGATGTAGGTTCAGGTCCTCAGCATTCGGATCACATGTAGATTGGTTCCCGATCCGTATTCAGTAGTATCAGTGTTGAGTCCTCATTTTTCGAGGACGATAGACATGTTCTTTTACATTCAGTCTTTCATTTTAGTTTCAGTTTTTGCTAGAGTTAGCTTGGGCATGTCCCAGCATCTCTAGTTAGTTAGAGGCTTATTTCAGACATAGACATATTCAACTTTAGTATTTTGAGTTATAGTTCAGTCTCTACAACTATGATTTTAGTATTTAGGTATTCAAACCAGATTTGGGTATTCCCTACCATTAGTTATCTCATATTTTAGCTTTCGCATAGTATCTCTTTAATTTATTAAATTGTAGTATTCTTATGATATGCCAGCTCAAGGTTAGCTTGGGGTCACTCGTGATCCTAATCCCCGTTTTTACGTCAACGGGGTAGCCTCGGAGCGTTACAAACTTTGTATCAGAGCCAGATTTAAGAGTCCTAGGATGTCTGAAGAGCCACACTAAGTAGAGTCCCTTTCACAAGTGTGAAGCGTGCCACACCTATGAGGGGGAGGCTACGAAGTGTTTTAGGAAAAACTTTACTTCTTGTTATTCTTATCATGCGTGGGTATGATCTCCTTTCTAACTCGACTTTATGTGTTTCAGATCATGCCTCCTCATAGAGCTTACGCAAGGAATGACAATGCCCGGAATACTAATGCAGTCCCTCCAGTCCCAGACCATGAGGTTTCAAATGCAGAGTTTCAAAATGCTATCCAACTTTTGGCCCAAAGTGTAGCCAAACATAATAACCAGCAGGTTCCAGTTCCTGCAAATACCAGTTGTGGATCAGTGGCAGTTAGGGTCCGGGATTATGTTTGAATGAATCTACCTGAGTTTCTAGGGTCGCATGTTGGTGAAGACTCCGAGAACTTTATTGATGAGGTCAAGAAAATCTTTGGAGTGATGCAAGTGACTGGAAATGATAGGGTAGAGTTGGTGTCCTACCAGCTTAAGAAGGTGGCTCACATATGGTTCACGTAGTGAAAGGAAAACAGGGGTGAAAATGCAGCACCAGTGACTTGGGAGTGTTTTACCGGAGCTTTTCTGGACAGGTTCTTGCCAAGAGAGTTGAGGGAGGCTAAAGCTCAGGAATTCATGAATTTGATACAAGGTTCTATGTTAGTCCAAGAGTATAGATTTAAGTTCACCCAGCTCTCCAGATATGCTCCACTATGGTTGTCGATCCCAGGGAACAAATGAGTAAGTTGCTATTTGGGGTATCTGACTTGGTGAAAATAGAGTGCAGAAATGCTATGTTATTGGAGGATAAGAGTATCTCTAGGCTCATAACTCATACTCAGCAGGTTGATGGAGATAAGCTTAGAGAAATAGCTAAGGACAACAAAAAGGCTAGAACAGGTAACTATGAGTACTCTCAGCAAAAATCTGGTGGTGGAAATCGCTCGTAGTTTTAGAAAAGGTCTTCAGCTCCAACACCTTCATCAGCTAGTGTTCCATCCCCCTGGTTCGACAGGATCAGAAAGATAGGGCATCAAGTTCTAAATCTCAGGGGAGTGTTTCAGGTAACAAAACCTACCCAACTTGTCCAAAGTGTGATAAAAACCATCCGGGCGAGTGTCCTGCAGGCAAGGAAGGATGCTTTGGTTGTGGTCAGACTGGTCACCTGGTGAGAGATTCCTTTTCTTCTAAGCAGGGACAAGGAGGTAAAATTAGTAGGGCTCAGTCTACAGCTTCAGCAGCACCAGCAGGTCGCCCAACTTAGCAGGATACTTCAATTGGTACATGTGGCGGTCAGCACCAGAACAAGTTTATATGCTCTCCAGGCTCGCTAGGACCAGGAAGATTCTCGTGTTGTGGTCATTGGTACGTTACGAGTCTTTCATTCAGATGTTTATGCTTTGTTAGATTCAGTGGTTACTCTTTCCTATGTAACCTATATATAGCAGTAAACTTTAGTGTCTGTCCAGAAACTCTCTCAGAACCCTTCTTAGTCTCTACTGTAGTTGTTGACCCAGTTATAGCTAGACCCTGTATACAAAAATTGCCCTGTCACAGTCTCTCAGAAAGTCACCTCAGTAGATCTTGTAGAGTTAGAAATGGTAGAGTTGATATCATTCTAGGCATGGATTGGTTACATTCATGTTATGCCTCAGTCGATTGTAGAACTAGGATCGTTCGTTATCAGTTTCCAAGCAAACCAGTCTTAGAGTGGAAGGGTAGTAGCTCAGTACATATGAGTCGATTCATTTCCTACTTTAAGGACAAAAAGATGATCTCTAAAGGGTACCTATATAACTTAGTTTGGGTTAAGGATTCAAGCTATGAAACCCCAGCTCTAGAATCAGTGCCTGTAGTAAACGAGTTTCTCAAAATGTTTCCAGAAAATCTTCCCGGAGTTCCTCCCGAAATAGAAATTGACTTTGAAATTGATCTCCTTCCAACTACCTAGCCTATTTCTACTCCTCCTTACAGAATGGCTCCAGTAGAGCTTAACGAATTGAAAGATTAGTTGAAAGACCTTCTAAATAAGGGCTTTATCAGACCCAGTATTTCTGGATGGGGTGCTCCAGTGTTGTTCGTCAAAAATAAAGATGGTTCTCTCAGGATGTACGTTAACTATCGATAGTTGAACAAAGTCACAATCAAGAATAAGTACATTATCCCCAGGATTGATGACTTGTTCGACCAACTTCGGGGTGGTAGACATTTTTTGAAAATAAACCTCTGATCCAGTTATCATCAGCTCAGAGTCAGAGATAGTGGCATCCCAAAAAATAACCTTCAAAACTTGGTATGGTTATTATGAATTTGTAGTTATGTCATTTGGATTAACCAATGCTCCTGCAGCTTTCATGGATTTAATGAACAGGGTGTTCAAGCAGTATTTGAACTTGGTTGTTATCATCTTTATTGATGATATCCTCATTTACTCTAGGAATGAGAAAGAACATGCGACTCATTTGAAGGTTGTCCTACAAACTCTCAAAGATCGCCAATTATTCGCTAAGTTCAGCAAATGCGAGTTTTGGTTACAATCAGTTGCTTTCCTTAGTCATATAGTGTCTAGCGAAGGGATACGAGTGGATTCTCATAAAATAGAGGCAATGAAACAATGGCCCAGACCCACCTCTCCTACAGATATCAGAAGTTTCTTGGGTTTGGCCGGTTACTACTGGAGATTTGTTGAAGGGTTTTCATCCATAGTTTCCCCATTGACTAAGTTGACTCAGAAAAAGGTTAAGTTTCAGTGGTCAGATGAGTGTGAGAAGAGCTTCTCAGAACTAAAAACTAGGTTGACTACAGCCCCTGTTTTGACTCTACCAGAGGGTTCAGACGGTTATGTGATCTATTGTGACGCATCCAGAGTCAGCCTAGGTTGTGTGTTGATGCAGGGAGGTAAGGTTATAGCTTATGCTTCTAGACAGCTTAAGGTAAATGAGAAGAACTATCCGACTCATGACCTCGAGCTTGCAGCTGTAGTATTTGCCCTAAAGATTTGGAGACATTACTTGTATGGTGTTCACATAGATGTGTTCACAAACTATAAAAGCCTTCAGTATATGTTCACCCAGAAAGATTGAATCCTCGCCAGAGGAGATGGCTTGAATTCCTCAAGGACTATGACATGAATGTGCTTTACCATCATGGTAAGGACAATGTCGTAGTTGATTGTCTTAGCAGACTATCTATGGGTAGTGTAGCACATGTTGACGAAGAAAGGAAGGAATTAGCGAAGGATGTTCACCGGCTTGATCGGCTAGGAGTTTGCCTTATGAACATACCAGATGATGGTGTAACAGTTCAGAATGGGTTAGAATCTTCATTAGTAGCGGACTTTAATCAGTAGAAAGTTGAGGTTTTCTCCCAAGGGGAAGATGGTGTGCTTCGCTACCAGGGTTGTTTATGTGTTCCTATGTTGGGTGAGTTGAGACAACAAATCCTTACGAAAGCCCATAACTCTAGGTATTCTATTCATCCAGGTGCCACTCAGATATATCATGACCTGCGAGAAGTCTTTTGGTGGAATGGCATGAAAATGGATATAGCAGATTTTGTGGCTAAGTGCCGTAATTGTTAGCAGGCGAAGGTAGAACATCAAAAACCAGGAGGTATGACTCAAGAGAATAACATTCCTACATGGAAATGGGAACTGGTCAACATGGACTTCATTACGGGTTTACCTCGTACTCGCAGACAACATGACTCCATTTTGGGTAATAGTAGACAGAGTTACTAAGTCCGCTCACTTTTTGGATGTTAAGTCTACAGATTCGACGGAGGACTACGCCAAGCTTTACATTAATGAGATAGTCAGGTTGCATGGGGTTCCTTTGTCTATCATCTTTTATAGAGGTCCTCAGTTTACCTCTCATTTCTAGAAGTCATTTCAGAAAGGTCTTGGTACTCAGGTTAATCTCAGCACATCATTTCATCCACAGACGGATAATCAAGCAGAACGTATCATTAAGACCTTAGAGGACATGTTGAGAGCTTGTGTGATCGATTTTAAGGGAAGTTGGGATGATCGCCTACCTCTCATAGCGTTCCCCTACAACAATAGCTACCATATCAGTGTTCAGATGGCCCCTTATGAGGCATTATATGGGCGTAGGTGCAGATCTCCAGTTGGTTTGGTTTGAAATAGGTGAAGAAACCTTGATAGGGCCAGATTTGGTTCATGATGCTATGGAAAAAGTTTGGTTCATCAGAGATATACTTAAGACTTGGAGTTCCAAATCGATGATTGGGTTTTTCTGAAAGTATCACCTATGAAGGGGTAATGAGATTTGGCAAGAAAGGGAAGCTCAATCCTAAATATGTAGGTCCTTACAGTATCTTGAAAAGGGTTGGTAAAGTGGCTTATAAGTTAGAGTTTCCAGCAGAACTAGCAGCAGTCCATCCAGTTTTTCACATTTCCTGGTTGAAGAAGTTTGTGGGTGATCTAGCATCCATAGTACCTTTAGAGAGTGTGGCTGTGAAGGATAGTCTCACTTATGAGGAGGTGCTAGTTGAAATTCTTGATCGTCAAGTTCGAAGGTTGAGAAACAAAGAAGTCGATTTAGTTAAGGTTTTGTGGAGGACTCAGTCCGTAGAGGGAGCTACTTGGGAAGCAGAAATAGCCATGAAGGCCAAGTATCCTCATCTCTTTCCTTCTGATTCCATTCCAGTTTGAGGTAATAGTTCCTCTCCGGTATTTCAGTTACTTTTGAGTAAATTCAGTCTTAGTATCATGTTTCGTCAGTTATACCTACATTTTCAGCGTATTTGCATGTTCTTGGAACTTAATTCAGTCATATTTCAGTTTCTAGTACTCAGTGGTAAGGTTTGCAGCGCTTTCCCTCCATGTTCAGCTAGTTTAGACTTCATTTGAGAACGAATATTCCCAATGGGGAGATAATGTACCACCCTGTATTCTTGAAAGACCAAATTGCAAAAATTCAGAAGTTACAAGTGCCACCAACGGGGACCACCCACAGACCGTAGGTTGACCCACGGACCGTAGGTGGAATCCGTGGTTGGCCACCTGCAGCCTGCCCAGAAAATCTCAAAAGAAGCATGACCAACTCCCGGACCCACGGAACGTAGGTCAGGCCACGGGCCATAATCCAGGTCTATGGATCGTGACCCTTAGCTCAGCCCTCTAAAGTCAAATGACTCCCTGCAAGAATGGACCGTCGATCAGAGGTCGTTGGTGGCCCCATCAGATTTTAAATTGGGGTCATTTTGGTCTTTTCCCTATGCGTTAGACATCTAAAATATGTCGTTTAACCCTTAAACTACGTTGTTTTGGTTAGTTTAAGCCTAGTAACTAAATCAGAACTTACCCTAGTCAATTCATTCTCCAAAATTCATCAAATTAGAATGAAAAGAGGAGAAAGTAGTCGACCGAACCCTCTCCAAGAACGCAATAGGTTTTCTTCAGCTCCATCCCCAAAATCGAATGATTTCTCCATGAAATTCTTCACTAGGTATGTGGGGTTTCACTAGTGGGTTCCTTTCACCCATTAGGTCCATAGAATTCAGTCAAATTCTTGATTCCCTTTATATTACCTAGACCTAGGGTTTCTAGAACTTTATATGATTGTTGCGAATTAGTTGTTAGAATATTCCTAATCAGATTTTCATGTTGTTGTAACACTGTTGCTTAGTTCCTAGCATGAACTTCAGAACCCTAGTTGTGTAGATTTGTTTAGTTCTTGAATTACACTAGCTAGGACAAATAAACAGATATACATGCCTCAATTTTCAAATGTTTCATTATCAGTTCTTAATGTCGCATTTTCAGTTAGCATGTCAGAATGTTGAGTTATCCAGAATATTTCAATTATGTTGTATTGTACATATTTCTAGTTGGTAGTAGGCTTAACACTGAGCTGGACTAGGGTCATTCACCCTCATAGTCCCAGAACTACGTGCCCCCATAGGTTTATAAGTCCTCTCTGTAGGCATTAGATTTAGTGATCACGCCAGTCATGCCTTTATACCTCTGGCAAGGTATATTAGGTCCTCTCGATGGGGCGTATACATCAGACTCCACGTTTAGCTCACATGGTTTTATGTTGGTTAATTGTAGCTCCCACAATCAGATTCTAGTGCAATTGAGCAGGTTCCGAGTTATATTTTAGTATTCAATTTCAGCATGTTATGTACTTGGTCATTGCAATCAGTTTAGTTCATATTCAGTATATTTATTTATCTTCATCATGTTCAGATTATATCATTGCTCAGTTTGCTTTGTTCAGTTAAATGGTTGTTCAGCTTTATCCTATCCTACATGCTCAGTACCTTTCAAGTACTGACGCATACTCTGTGCTACATCTTTTTGTGATGTAGGTTCAGGTCCTCAACATTCAGATCACATGTAGATCGGTTCTCGATCTGTATTCAGCAGTATCAGTGTTGAGTCCTCATTCATCAAGGATGATAGACATGTTCTTTTATATTCAGTCTTTTATTTTAGTTTCAGTTTTTGCTAGAGTTAGCTGGGGGCATGTCCCAGCATCTCTAGTCACTTAGAGGCTTATTTCAGACATAGACAAATTCAGCTTTAGTATTTTGAGTTATAGTTGAGTATCTCTAATTCTAATTTTAGTATTTATGTATTCATACCAGTTTTGGGTATTCCCCACCATTAGTTATTTCATGGTTTAGCTTCCGCACATTATTTCTTTAATTTAGTAAATTGTAGTATGTTCATGATATGCCAGTTCAGGGTTAGCTTGGGGTCACTCGTGATCCTAGGTCCCATGTTTACGTCGAAGGGGAAGCGTCGAGACATGACATGTTGTGGCTTTCTTCCAAGGGGGAAATGGTGTGCTTCAATATCAAAGTTGTTTGTGTGTTCTTAATGTTAAAGATTTGACAGAGTAAATTTTATCGAAAGCCTATAGTTCTCGGTAGTCCATTCACCCGGGAGCCACCAAGATGTATTGTGACTTGCAGGAGGCCTAACGGTGGAATGGGTTGAAGAAGGATATTGTAGAATTTGTGGCTAAGTTTCCTAATTATCAACAAGTGAAACTTGAGCATCAAAGGTCGGGAGGTTTGTCCCAAGATATTAGTATTCCTACTTGAAAGTGGGATGATTTGAATATGGATTTTATTATTGGTTTACCCCGCACTCAGAGGCAATATGACTCTATTTAGGTTATTGTAGATCATATGACAAAGTCAGATCATTTCATTCCTGTCAACGTTTCATATTTGGCGGAATATTATGCTAAGTTTTATCTAATAGAAAATTTTAGGTTGCATGGGGTCCCTCTATCCATTATCTCCGATCATGGTACCCAATTTCCTTCTCAATTTTGGAAATTTTTCCAAAAAGATCTTGGTACTCGTGTCAAGATTAGTACAACATTTCATCCTCAAACTGATGGGAAAGTAGAGCGTACCATCCAAATTTTGGAATATATGTTAAGAGCTTGTGTGATTGACTACCAGGGTAGTTGGGATGATCATTTTCCTTTTATTGAGTTTTCATATAATAATATCTAGCATTCAAGTATTGTTATGGCTCCATTTGAAGCTCTTTATGGTGAGAGGTTTAAATCTCCTATAGGTTGGTTTGAAGTTGATGGGGTTGCTTTGATAAGTCCTAAATTGGTACATGAGGCTATGGAGAAAGTTCGGCTTATTAGAGAAAAGTTGAAAACGGCTCAAAGTCAATAAAAGTCTTGGACAATGTTAATAGAAGATATATTGAGTTTGATATTGATGATTGGGTTTACTTGAAGATGAGTTTGATATTGATGATTGGGTTTACTTGAAGATTTCACCTATGAAGGGTATCATGAGGTTTGGAAAAAAAGGAAAGCTTAGTCCCCGGTATGTTGGCCTGTATCATATTTTGAGGCGTATTGACAATGTCTCTTATGAACTTGAGTTGCCTAATGATTTAGCACCGATACATCTGATATTTCATGTCTCTTTGTTGAATAAGTGTGTTGGAGATCCAACATCTATTATACCATTGGAGAGTCTTGGTATTAAGGAAAGTCTTTCTTATGAACAAGTCATGGTTCAGATTTTGGACCGGCAAGTTAGAAAGTTGAAGAGTAAGGAAGTTGCATCCATGAATGTGTTGTGGAGGAATCAATTGGTTGAGGGTGCTACTTGGGAGGCCGAGGCTGGTATGATGTCTTAATATCCTCATCTCTTTCCATCTGATTCTACTCTAACTTGAGGTATTTAGTTCCTCATGGTTCTTTCTTGTAGATTTATGTGTCTTAGGCATTCTCATGTTTCCATATGCATGCATATATGTTTTATAAAAAGATGCTTTAAAGTATATGTTAGCTTGGAGTCAATTTTCTCTTTGATTGTGTGTATTTGTGTGATTGCATTAATGTTGGGTTGTTAAGTCTCTTTCCCCTACCCTTTTTAGGCTAACTTGAGTCCCATTCGAGGACGAATGTTTCTAAGGGAGAGATATTGTATCACCTCAAATTTCGAAAAGGGATTAGGTTGCATGATTTTTTGCTACTGGTTTAGGTCTACAAGATTAGTCTACGATTCATAGAAATTTTTAGAGGTCGTGACCAGTCTCGCAGGAATGGGAAAATAATTTTTGAAAATCACGCTCCAGTACCTCATCCTATGGATGAACAGTACAGTCTGTCGAGTGATCTATGGATTTTAGATGTGTTCCGTACAAACTATCCAGACTTAGTGCAATTTTGGGATTAAATTTGAGTTCTATGGCTAAGGCTTACGGACCGTAGGAAGTCCTATTGAACATAGAAGGGTCCCGCAAAAAGTTTGGTGGTTTTAAGGTCACAGTACTTGGTCTACGGTTGACCAGTACGGATCGTAGAAAGTTCTACGTTCCGTAGGTCTGACCCGTAGACTAGTTCCAACAGTTATTTATTAAGGGTTTTTGGCTCTTTTCCTAAATGTTTTAAGCGTGTTCTGAGTTGTTTTGGCCTTCATCCTAAGGCCATATAAAGACTTTTAAGTCCTAAATCTACCCACTTCAAACTAATTCTCCTATTATCCAAAAGTCTAGCAAAATTCATTCTCATAAACTCCCCCTCAACCTAAGGAAGAAGAAGAAGCTAGAATTCACTCCAAATTCTTCAATTCACCATTCATCTTGGGCTTTGTGTAACAAGGTATGTGGGTATTCACCCTTGGATCCATTCCTCCATGGGTCCCAAGGTTTTCAATTTCTCAATTTAATTTCAATTGGTCAAATTAGGATTCTTCTTAAGTCTCCATGGAATTTCCTCCAATTATGATTCAAACTGTTGTTTCAATTTTCTATTGAATGATTTAATGTAATTACATGATATGTAGTTGAAATCATATGAACCCATGCATGATTCATAATTTTTCAACTATGAACCTATGAACTATGAATTTTGAAGGATATGCATGTCTTATAAAATGATGTTTATGATGATAGGGTGCTTTTAGATGAAATTAGCAGTGTTTTTGTGAAAGGTTTTCTCAAATACAAAGATGATCAAGATTATGAAAGGCATTTCTCACATATGGATTTACATTGGGGAAAGGTTTTCTCACGTATGCTTGAATTGTAATTTAAGAAGTTATTCTATGTTTTGATCTTTAAGATGTGGATTTGGTATTGATCATTACCTTTCCTATGCTATAATGATATTTGTCTTTTATCTATTATGTTGGGAATAAAACTTAGCACCGCGATGGCTTTGAGGTAGAGGCTTAAATAGAGTAGTCTCTAGTAGTAACCTCAAGTCCTTAACTACGTGCCCTCGTAGGATTGTCTTAAATGACCTAGCTAGTGGATCCACTTTAGCAAAATATGATGTGTATGGATTCTACCTTGGCAAGTAGAATCCCCTTCTTTCGATATGAGGGATATACCGTATTCCATGATATAGCTCTCATGGTCTTATTGTCGGCTAAAGCTAATATCCCACAAAAATGATTATGTTTCTTCAAGGATTTCTTATGTCTCTTATTTTAAATGTATTGACTATATCTTATGACTTATGTGTTGTTGCTTTTTTAAAGATTCCAAATGTTCAAGTGTTGGTCATGCATTACATGTTTAAGATATTTATGCCATTTTATCTATTTATGCTTATTTTTACATACTTAGTACATTCCATGTACTAATGCTTACTTATGCCTACATTATCTCATTAATGTAGGATCCGATGCTCCCACCTCTCACACTCATGGCTACTTGATCATCCTACCGAATTCAAGAGTTGGTGAGTCCTCATGTTCCGAGGACCGAGACATTTTACTTTCTTTATATATTTCTAGTTTTTGGATGATGTAGGTGGTGTATGGGTTATGTCTCAGCCACTTTTTTCTATGTTTTAGATGGCTTGTTGAGACTATGTTAGACTTCTGTTGTGTCAAACTCTTTTGGAATATGAAAATCTTTCTCAGAAATCTTTATTTCTATTTTCTTGTATGATGTATGATAAGTGCCTTGTGTAGGGCCTTTCAGGGTTCTATACATCATGTTACACCTAGGGTATACTTTGGGTTGTGACATCCTTTTGGTATTGACTCAGTGTTTCTTTTCCTTTAGTTTTTGCTTAGTTCTAACCTTAAAGAAATCTCTCTCACCGCCATAGATTCTTTAGCTTGAATATTTGAGGTTGTACCTTTCTTAAGCTCCTTCATTCTTTTGTCAGCTCAGCAAAAGGAGATGCTTTCACATGACACGTGATGCTTAAATCCATGGCATGTGCTCATGTAGCAAGCTCTTCAAAGTTTATTATTTGATTCTTCGTAGGATGTACGAATGACCCCAATGCATATTTCCATCACATATATATCTACAAGACAGCCTTTACATCCAAACTTAATGTTCTCCAACAATTGATGTAATCCACCATAGGCTCGTCCGTTCTTTTCTTAGTGCCGGTCAACTCACGATATGTTGAGTATTGTAGAAATAATTGAGGAACTCCTTATCCAGTTGCTCATAACTATCAATGGAGTCATGTTTTAGGTTGATATACCCGTCGAATATATTCCCCTTAAGTGAACGAACAAACTATCTTATTAAATGGTCATCATGCGTTCCAACATTTCTACAAATTTGAACAAAGTGGACGATGTGTTGCCTAGGGCTCCCTTTGCCATAAAATTGTTGAAACTTTTGTTGTTGATAGTTCATTGGCATGACTAGACGATCAATCCATTTGGTGTAAATCTTAGAGTATTACAATGAATTTCGTGGTGCTCCACCATATTGAGCTCAGATGGTATTTGTTGTCATGTCTTGCAATTACTCAACAGACAATGTTGCAATTGAAGCAAGTTGTTTCTTCTTTTGAATTTGGACTTAGCAAGTGGCTCATCAACGTCCTTGTTTTATGGAACAAATCCATGAGGACAAGCAAGGAAATGATTCGACTCTCTAGGTGCAAATGCCTTCATCTTGTTAATAAGTTGAGCGATTTGAAGATTTTTATCATCCACATACTTCTTCAAGGCCTCAATGGTTTGTCCATCATTGTGAACTTCTCATTTAGCCCAGTTGCATCAGCCATCAAGGTGTTGATCTTTGTTAGAGTTAGTGAGGCAGCTGAACCCTCAGATTCACCAAAGGTAAAGTCAGTATGAGAGAGTTTGACATAGAACATTTGAGATTTCCTCGTTTTTGCTATCTCCAAAAAGGAGAAATATTCAGATCTATACAAACCATGGACTTACATCAAGTGATGGGGCCAGCATGATTGAGCTTAACAAATATGCAGTAATAGAGTCCTTGCATGAAGCATGGTGGGTTTTTTCGAAGTCCATTATAGTAGTTGAATTTGTAGTTTCCTAATTTGCGAAAGGAAGAGATGAAAGTAGAACTGGTCCCATTGGGGCATGCCAAATTTGTTTGCAATAAATTTTTGTAGTGCTGAAAATTAACTTTAACCAAAATAAATTAGAGAAAAAATAATTTTATTGATAAATTCTTATGAGTACAATCTCGTTATTATCTTGATTCTTCTCTCCTAACTTTTCTCCATGATTTGAGGAACGACAGTACTATATTTCTCAAATGCAGTATGGTTCAGACCTCCTTGAAATGTGTTTGATCTCCAAGAACATGGGGAAGCACTTCATCATTTTAGGTCGATCTTTGGGAAAAACTTTGTTGATTACTCCTTTGAAGAACTATACAGTTGATGTTATAGCTTTATCCAATGCTTCCCGAATGTCCTTAGAAAATTATGTAAGCCTCTTATTTATAGGTGTAGGAGGTAGGTAGTCTAAGTGTATATAAACTCTTGTGCCTTCTTCTGATTGGTTCATGTATGTAATCAATCTTATCACAAATGTTATGTGATAAGGTTGTTTGTGATTGTCAAAACATGTCATTTTGGACACTTGGCGGCTTGTGATTGGTTCTTATAAATGATTGAAATTGCCACATCATTTGAACACGTGTTATCATTTTGTTAGTCTTGACACGTGGCATAAGTTTGGGCCTCAAGATGAAATAGGCATTGGACTTGAATTTAATAAAATGAACTTATTTATTTTTTAAGCTTAGATTAAAATTATTTAACCCAAATGAACATGAATTTAACACAAATATCTGTATGAATTTTATCTCAATAAAATTTACGTGTCTATATGGTCATACTTCTTTCAAAGAATTGATGTCTTTTCATTGTTAAATTATTACAATTGTGATTTAAAATAGCATACTAAAATGTCAAAGTAGGAAATGAAAATGGTTTAATCCAAATATTGACAGTTCTTTACTGAAATATTCATAGTTGAATCCTAAGAAAATAATTTTTAAATGATTCGTGTATTTGTCACAGTGGAAAAGAGAAGGTCAAATGTGATTGTGAGGTTGGAGTTCTAATATCTCTAGCTTTCATTTGCTGCTAAAAACCTTCTAAAAAATTAATTTCAAATCATTATCTACTATATTAATATAACAGCAAAAAATTAAAAAGAATTAATGAATTTTATTTTTAGTATCAAATATGATTAAAGAAATTAAAAAATTTATGCAGGACAGAATGGGGTGAAATAAGTTAAAAATAAAAAACATCAAGCCAATGGAGGAGTCTGGAACCTATTTGAGTCATAAAGAGATATAAGTGACCCAAATAAACCACAATTTTTGAAAGTAACTAAAATAGGCTTAGTGTAGTTTTTTCTTCCGTTTTACCAAAAAATATAAACGACAGGTGTTAATCTGTTACCGTCTATATTTTAACATAAAACTGATTTTTTCCACTTTATAAAGTGCTTTATAATGTGAAACTTTTCCTTACACTTTAAAAAGTTTAAGTTTTTCTTACACTTAATAAGAAAAGTTAACTTTCCCAGAATTTCCTATTTACGGTACTACTCTAATCAACTCCATTTGACACCCTCATTATTGCAGATTTTATCAGCTTATTTTGGTTGTTCTTGACACCCCCCCAGCCTACACCTTGGGCGGGACTGGCACTTGAGAACCATTGCTAGCCCCAAGTGAACCCTTGGCCTGACTTACTACTCAGTGGAAAACTTTACTCCACAAAGATAAATCCATGAAATAAACTAGAATGTTACGAACGAAAATAGTCAACTGCCATAAAGGCAAACTCAAGTCTCAACATAAATGAAAGGAAATGTAAAGACAAATGAACTAACTAGCAGTCTATGAAGCCTCTAAACTATGAGCGATGTCGGGACAAGACCCCCGATCATCCTAACAACTGAAAATACTAAAGCAATGTAAATAGGGATCCTCTGAAAAGCAAGGAGGCTCACCAAACGACCCTGAATGCTCAATTGGATCAATGAGACGCTGGATGTTGATCGTGATTACCTGTATCTACATCATAAAAAGATGCAGGCCAAATGACATCAGTACATTGAATGTACGAGTATGCAAGGGGAATTCTAAATAATACATAAGCTTGAACTGGAATCTGAAAGAAACATTTACCTCAACTTTACTCAACTCATGGAAACTCAACTCAATGCAGAAATAAACAACAGTAAAGGTGCATTTTATATGAAGCATTTAAAACAGTAGATGACATCTCAAAGTATTGGAAATTACCATAACATCTTAGTTGCATATAAGAATACAAAAATAAACTCTATTTGGGAGATTCTCTAACCGACAATCATCATTATGAGTTATGTGATGATACAGCGTCTCTCCCACGCTACCAGAATTTTCCTATAACTTGTCGGGATATAGAACGCATCAACAAAGTGGATCCACTAGTCTATGCTAAAAATCAATAAGGAATCATCTAAAAAGTATGACCCTTTCTACCCACGTTGGCTACATGGTTTATGGACACATTGAGTTATTATGAACTCGTCCCCACATCGGTGCTCAATACTACTCCCAAAATACTCAGCTCATATGTTTTAAAATAAAAACTCTTTATGTGGTTTGAGATAATTACTCAAAAACTAGCTCAAAGGGTCTTTTGGAAATCAATGTTTCCTCTCTTGTTTAAATGTGAAAACATTAACTCTTTGGGAATACTTAGTTCCCATATACTCTTTTTGAAGAAATGAACTTCATTTGTTACTCTTACTTAACTCAAAACTCAAGTCTTAAAATAAGATAAAAACATTTGTAAAAGGCTTCTTGAAAGGACTCTAAGTACTTTCTAGAGTTGGCTTTTAACTTTCTTTGAATTTGAATTTGAATTTATGGATTCAAGGTTATGATTCATGTTTATGGATGATTTCTAGTGTTTGAAAGTCATTTAGAGTAGTTAGAATCGATAGGAAGTGTTAGTACACTTTAGAAGGACTCAAACGGGCTAAACGACAAAAAACAGATTGGGGCGGACGACCCTGGCACACTGCTAGCGACCCGCGGCAGCCCCAAAGTTCAGAGAACCATTTTTTGGCTCTACGGGGGCACGCCGCGCCAGCATCTCCCCAGTCAAATCTGACAATTTTTTCCTCTCATTTTCAGACCTTAATTCGATTAATTTCGATTCTTTTTTTCAATATCACTTTAGATTCAGATACCCAAAACATGAACACAAGAATCTAACTCAAAACAACTCTTGAAATCGATAAAAACGTCTCAAGAAACTCATCAATCCCATATAAGTTCAAGAATGAAAGCAATTCAAGAACATCAAATCCTCAATCTTTTAGGATGAAAATTACACTTAAATAAACATATTTAGTGCGTGGGTGAATGAACCCAACACTATGCGAACTCACATACCTCGTAGGATCAAATTCTTGGCGAAATCTACAATCAATTCCTCAAGCAATCGACGAATCTAGACATTTTCTTCTCATTTCTCCTCTTGAGTTCTTTCTCTGAAAACCCTAGTGTGATTTTCAATTGTGTAAACTGAACCAATTCAATTTAGACCCCAATTTAATTACCAAAAATGAATTTAATTAATTGGGTAGTGAAAAGACCATAATACCCTTCTAAAATCCAGTTTTTACTTTTCTTATCTAGACTGCCCGACTTCAAATTGGCATATCTCCCTCATACGAACTCGAAAATGACCAAACTCGGTGGCGTTGGAAAGATAATTCAAAGAGCTTTCCTACTGTATCTCCTAGTCTACCTAACACATCCTTTTCTAGGAGTTATGGTCGTCTGAAGTTAACCCAAAACTCATACTTAACTTAACTTGTCAAACTTTCCAAATTTGATTATTTCCAAAAATGGGTTCTTTCAAATTCTAGTTCTTTATAGTGCTTTCAAATAGCGAAGTGTTACAATATCTCCCCCTTGGAAAAATTCTTCCTCAAATGAGATTACTCTTAGTAGACTAAGGCGTAACATCTAACACCTAGCTCAAACACCCAACAAGCACTATGTAAATACAACATGCCATCTTAAAATAAATGCCAAGAAAAGGATTAGTACCGTAATTTAGGACTTCTCCGGATTCGAAGAGATGTGGGTATCTCTTCTTCATATCCTCCTCAGCTTCCCAAGTGGCTTCCTCAACAAACTGATTTCTCCACAGAACTTTGACTGACGCTACCTCTTTTGTTCTCAACTTGCAAACTTGGCGATATAAAATCATAACAGGAATCTCCTCATAATATAAGTTATCCTTGTTACCAATATCTTCAGTAGGTATGATAAGTGAAGGATTTCTCATGCACTTCTTCAACATGGAAATATGAAATATCACATGGACCGCTGCTAACTCTTCGGGTAGCTCCAACTCATAAGCTACATTACCAATTCTTTTGGATATTTTGTAAGGGCCAATATATGGGGGCTAAGCTTCACCTTCTTACTAAATCTCATAACACCCTTCATGGGTGAAACTTTCAAATATACCCAATCATCTACTTCAAACTCTAACTCCATCCTCCTAACATCAGTGTAGGATTTCTAACGACTCTGCGTTGTTTTCAACCTCTCTTGAATAACCTTCACTTTCTCCATAGCTTGATGAACTAAGTCTAGTACTATCAACCCAGCCTCACCAACCTCGAACCATCCAATAGGAGATCTGCATCTTCTCCCATAAAGAGCTTCATACAGAGTCATTTGGATGCTAGAGTGGTAACTATTGTTATAAGAAAACTCAATGAGAGGTAGGTGATCATCCCAATTACCTTTGAAATCAATCACACACTCCCTCAACATATCTTCTAAGGTCTGAATAGAGCGCACCACTTGACCATCTGTTTGATGATAAAAAGCGGTACTCAATTTCACCTTTGAACCCAAACCTTTCTAGAATGACTTCCAAAACTGTGCAGTAAATTTTGCACCTCTATCTGAAATTGTAACACCCCATATTCTACGTGTACTAGTTCTATTTATATGACGCTTATAAATTGCCGTGTTGTATATTTATGGACTCGGTTTCCTATGCGACTAGTGACAATATAATAGGTTTAAAGTGAACTGCCCATAGATTTTGATGCAACCCAATTGATGTCAATGGAAGTATTTAAACTTGATATCATAAGGTGGTATTTGAGTCTAAAGTTTAAATTGACATAGTGTATATAAGTTTTAAGTTAAATTAAAGGTATTAAGGTCTAGAAATGCAATAAGATATTGAGGTGCTTGATCGACTACACTAAGCTAGTAGGTGCATCACCTACTTTGACTTATTGACCAGACCAAAGGACCAAGTAGGTGAATCACCTACTTTTACTTATTCACCAGCCCAAGGGACCAAGTAGGTGCATCACCTACTTTGACTTATTGACTAGCCCAAAGGACCAAGTAGGTGCATCACCTACTAATACTCTTTTGACCATGTTATTGGGCCAAGTGCACTACCACCTACTTGCATCAATCTGCCCCAAGTTGATTAGAAGAATAAGGGGGAAATGGACAGCCAAGGCCCAATATTTCCAAGCCCACCAGAAATAATTTGAATGGAAAAGTCGGTGAATCAACTACTTAAATGTGTGGCCTAAATTAAAGCCACATGTTGGCTGCAACAGAAGTACAAGAAAGGTGGCAAAAGGCCCAATGTTCTTAAGTCCAAAAAGGCCCAAGTGAAAAGTCCAAGTAGGTGGGTCACCTACTTGACAAATTATGGCCCAAAATGAGTGAGAAAGTCGGTCAAAGCAGGTCCCTTTAAAAGGGAAAGATATCAGCTTTTTCCAACCATTTTACTTTGACAAAAAATCTTATTTCTAGAGCTTTCTCTCTTCTCTCTCTTAGCTTCATACAACAGCCATTAAATACCATTAGGGTTCTTGAACATTAGGGAGTTCAAGCTATTGGAAGGTATAATTTAAGACAAGTTAAGGAGGACAACCTTTACCTTGAAGAATCCAAGTCTTAGCAAGTGGTAGTTCTGTCCAGCAAGATTAGTAATCTAAAGAGAAGGAGCATAAGTCATACGTATTGAATTTTATAGCAAGGTATGTAAGGCTATTTGATTTTGTATTTCTTTGGCATGAACCCAACACTTGCATTACAAAAATTAAGCTTTCTAAGTGCCCTTTGTAGTGACTAATCCATAGTTGCAGCTCCTACTCCCTAGAGCAGTAAAGTGAGTACTCTAATATGAGTTTGTTACTAAATGTACGTGCTTACTCTACCAAGTATTAGCATGCAAGGTTTAAACTTGTTTCATTGTCAAAGTACCCTTGGCACGTATTTCCCTTATATAAATCAAAATGATCCTAGATTACACATGGTACATATGTTCATATGTTGCATATACAATCTGCCCATATCATGCCAACTTGCTTCAATTATCTATATATATGTCATCTTTTCACATGTTCATATGTTCCCTTTATTGGTTATTACTCCCATTGTGTTGGACTATAATGTTACCTCACAAGATCCCTACTTGCTCTATTGTACATTTTATATGTACTTACTTGGAATATGTATCTGTCCTAGAGCTGAATATGCCCACATTCTCCCTTGGTTCCACGTTCACGTATACCTTGTATTTGATATTAGTTAGTGAGTATTTGGCTATCATATAGAGTTCAAATCTCTTGGTTGAATGTCAAATGTCTTCACTTGATATGTGCTTCAATTTGAGATGTCAAAATGTTTACTGAGTCATATAAGCTCCTAAGTATTACACGTTCATGTCACATTTTCTCCCCATGTCATTATTATTATCGTAAGTCTATATTCATATGTCTTCTACTACTGGTCCATAGTTCCAAATCTCAACAATGATTATGACCACCAAAACAGCAATCTCAAAAGAGTTATGATCATCAAAAGAACAATCTCAAAAGATTTATGAACATCAAAACAACAATCTCAAAGATTAAAGAATCTAAGTGAAGCAATCTGTATAATTATGGGTGGCAGCCCTGGGGAAAATGCCTAGCATGGGTTGATCCCAATTGGTATAGAAGGGTGGCAGCTCAGGGGCGAAAGCCTAGCATAGGCTGATCCCAATTGGTATAAGAAGGTGGCAGCTCAGGGGCGAAAGTCTAGCATGGGCCGATCCCAATTTGTGGAATTATGAGGACAGCATCCCAGGGGTTAAAATACCTAGCATGGGCCATCCTCTTCTACCGCTGATCAGCTGGTCATTTGTATCATATGTCTTATAAATATTATAATGCAAAGAAAAGTAAAGAAAAGAATGTAACATGCACGATTTTACAAGTATAAGCAAAGGTGGACCTAATCATTATATATTGGTATTTGGTTTCACTTGAGCTCTCATTTTACATATGGTTGTATTATGCCTTACATATTAAGTACATTCTTTGGTACTGACGTCCCTTATTAGGGACGCTGCATTTCATGCTGCAGGTACAGGTACTCAACTAGTAGATCTCCCCAATAGAAGCACATTATACTCAGCAGTTGTTAGTGAGCAACAGGTTGATTCGGGGCTTTGCCGAGTCTTTACTATGAGTATTATTTCATAGTGGTACAGTCATGGATTCCAGTAGAGGCTTTGTAGATATTATAAAGCTATCATCTGAATTCATAGTTTTACTTGTCACATGTATCGGTTCAACTAGTCAACATGTGTTGTATATGAAGCTTCTCATTAGTAAATATATCAGCATAGTAGTAGTGTACTTTCTCATCATAGGTAACTTGTAAAGCATGTGTTCATATGGTACTTGTCCGCCTCACCTAGGGTTGGGGTGTGACAGAAATAATAGACACTAGAACCCATGAAGTCTTACTACCTCTTGAATGTATAACTTGGCATAATCCTCTGCTAAATGGGTAGTCTTTATCGGGAAAAAGTGAGCTAATTTGGTCATTCGATCCACAATCACTCAAATAGAATCATATTGTATGCTAGACCGATGCAAGCCAGTAATGAAATCCATATTAATCATCTCCCACTTCCATTCCGGAAGTTCTATATTCTGAGTCATACCACTGGGCCTCTAGTGCTCAACTTTAACTTGTTGACAATTCAGGCATTTAGCAACAAACTCAACAATACCTTCCGTCATACTATTCCACCAATATACTTCTCTCAAGTCACGATACATCTTTGTGGAACTCGGATGAATGGATTATTTGGAGCTATGAGTTTCCTCCATGATGCTCTCTTGGAGTTTATCCACCCTTGGTATACACAACCTACCTTGATACCTCAATACGCCATTGCCCCCTTGTTCAAAAGTCATTACTTTTTGCTTATGGACATTTGCCTTCAATTCAAGCAAAATAGGATCTTGGTCTTGTTTCTCTTTAACTTCAGACACTAATGATGATTCAGCCCCATTCATCATCACCACCACTTCTCCTTCTGTGGAATCCACTAGTCAAACTCCTAATCGTGCAAGTATGTGCACATCTTTCGCTAACACTCTCTTTTATTCCTCAACATGGGCGGTACTACCCAGAGACAACCTGATCAAGGCATCAACAACAACATTAGCCTTACCTGGGTGATATAGAATACTCATGTCATAATCCTTGAGTAACTCTAACCATCTTCTATGTCTGAGATAAAGCTCCTTCTGACTAAATACATACTAAAGACTCTTGTGATCAGTGAACACATCCACATGAACACCATAAAGATAATGACGCCATATTTTCAAAGCAAATACTACGGCAGCCAACTCTAGATCATGGGTTGGTTAATTCTTCTCATGAACTTTCAGTTGTCTCGACGCATAAGCTATAATTTTACCATTCTACATCAACACACAACCCAAACCAACTTTGGATGCATCACAATATACAACAAAGCCTTGCGTACCCTCTGGTAAGGTCAATACTGGGCAGTAGTCAACCTAGTTTTCAATTCCTGAAAGCTTTTCTCACAGGCTTCATACCATTGAAACTTAACTGTTTTCTGAGTCAACTTGGTCAAAGGGGACGAAATAGATGAGAACCCCTCTATGAACCTTTTATAATATCCAGCCAACCCCAAGAAACTCCTAATATCAGTTGGAGATGTGGGTCTAGGACAATTCTACACTACCTCTATCTTTTGAGTGTCAACTTGAATCCCATCATCGGAAACAATATGGCCTAAGAATGCCACAAACTCAAGCCAAAACTCACACTTAGAAAACATAGCATATAACTCCTTATCTTTGAGAGTTTGGAGAACTATTCTGAGATGGCTAACATGATCTTCCTCATTTCTCGAATAGATAAGGATGTCATCAATGAATACGATAACAAACATATCTAAATAAGGCTTGAATTCTCTGTTCATAAGGTCCATGAATGCTGCAAGAGTATTGGTCAAACCAAAGGACATAAATAGGAACTCATAATGACCATAATGGGTCTTGAACGCTGTCTTTGGAATATCGCATTCCCTTACTCTTAGCTGATGGTAGCCAGATCTGAGGTCTATCTTAGAGAATCAAGTGGCACCCTGAAGTTGATCGAAGAGATCATGAATTCTCGAAAGAGGATACTTATTCTTGATAGTAACCTTGTTCAATTGACTGTAATCTATACATATTCGAAAGAAACCATCTTTCTTCCTGACAAAGAAGACCGGAGCGCCTTAAGGTGAGACACTTGGTCGAATAAAGCCCTTCTCAAGGAGATCTTTCAACTGCTCTTTTAACTCTTTCAACTCTGCTCGAGACATTCTATATGGCAAAATAGATATTGGATGAGTATCAGGAATAATATCTATACCGAAGTCTATTTCTCTCTCAGGAGGGACTCCGGGAAGATCGTCTAGAAAGACCTCTGGAAACTCACTCACAACAGGAACTGACTTAATAGGAGGTGTCTCAACACTAAAATCATTAACTCGGACTAAGTGATAGACACACCCCTTGGAAACTAACTTTCCCCCCTTAAGTTATGAAATAAAATGACCCTTAGGCACTACTAAACTACTCCTCCCCTCAAAGATTGGCTCATTAGGAAAATGGAACCTAACAACTTCAGTTCAACAATCAATGGAGTCATAACAAGCATGAAGCCAATCCATACCCAAAATAACATCAAAATACACCATGTCTAACTCAACTAAATCAGCCATGGTGCTTTTTTGATTGACGGAAATGGTACAATCACGGTAGACTGTCTCAGCTAGAATAGACTAACCAACATGTGTAGAAACACTAAAGGGCTCACAAAGTTTCTCAGGAAGAACATCAAAATTCATCGCAACATAAGGAGTCACAAAATATAGAGTCGCTCATGTATCTAGCAAAGCATAAACATCAAAAGTAAAGACTTTGATCATACCAGTGGAAACATCTGGAGAATTCTCTTGCTCTTGACGACTAGTTATCGCATATAGGCGGTTTGCTCCTTCGCCAGTTGATGTGCTGCGAAATCTTGGCATATTTAATGCTTGAAAAGTAAGGATTAATACTAGAATCGAGTGTATTTATGTGGATATAATGTGTTTGGTAGTTTTGGTACAGGTGAAACAGGTGGAAGTTAAACAAGATAAAAAAAAAAGGAAATTCAGTTAAAGTTGGAAGTAAAGACCACGGACGACCTCACGGGTCGTGGTCTTCACTACTGATCGTGGAGATGCTCGTAGAGTTGAACCAGTGTTGAGGGTTAAAGGAGTTGAAAGAGAATTGAACCAAGTGAAGACCACGAACAACCTCACGGGTTGTAGTCCTCATAACGGTCCGTGGTGAGAGTCGTGGTGATGATCCAGTGAAGAGGCATTATAAAGTTGAAGAGGGAATTCATCAAGTGAAGATCATGGACAACTACACATATTGTGATCATTGTCACAAGTCGTGGTAGTGTCCGTGGTGATGCTCCAGTGAATACGCATTATAAAGTTGAAGAGGGAATTCATCAAGTGAAGACCACGGACAACTACATGGACCGTGGTCATTGTCACAAGTCGTGGTAGTGTCCGTGGTGTTGATCAAGTGTACAGGCCTTGAAGAACCTGTTTTGGGTGAGTCCAAGTGAAGACCACGAAGGGCTTCACGAACCGTGAAGACCACGAAGGGCTTCACGAACCGTGAAGCCCTTGACGGGTCGTGGATGCAGTCGTGAAGTGTCTGACAGTTCAATCCTACTTCGAGTAGGACTCTTTTTAAAACACTTTATTTGAATTAATTAGGTCATTTTTAGTTTTTACCTCGTCTTATCTGGAACGAAGAACAAGTTTTCAAATATTCTTAGCTTTTGGTTTTGAAGATTAACATCGAATTAAGTTTGGAGGTTGAATTTCCAGTTCTTGAATTATCAAAGTGCGTATCAATTTGCTAATTTTCGTAAGTATTTTTCTCATCATGTTTTCACTATATTCTTCTATATGTTTATGTGAAATCATGAGGGGCTAAATACCAAAACTGGGATTGTGGGATCTTTGACGTAAATCTAAGTGTATTTTCGTAAAATGAGTGAAAGGCGATTTACATTTGCAAACTATAATTTAGCTTTCATTATTCATGTATTCTAATGAGTGTATGCACTAGGGTGAGCATGTATCTATCATTTGTTCGAGAGAAAAATGATAGTTAGGAAAAAGCTAAATTAACCTAAGGAAACGGAGTCAAAGTTCTACTTCGAGAGAAAAGAACTTTAACACTATTGTAAGCTAGGGTAAAATGTGTAACACTCTGGGATCGAGAGGACTTGACTGAAAATTATCTGATTAGACTGAGAAGTATCAAATATATTTAGCTCGCCTGTATTTTGTAGAGATAACTTGCCTGAAACTCAAATACGGAAGAACATTAGATGCAACTTTATGGGGAACACAATCCTAGTTTCATTTAATTATCAAAACAACTTTAGAACTGATATTTTGTTAATTGCTAAATTAGATCTTAGTTAACAACCTTGGTTACTAGAGCTTTATAGCTAAACCCATTTTACTTTCTGTAACTGTTTCCTTAGGAAATAATAAAGACATTTGAGTAAAACGCGACACGGAAATCATTTCTGTAAAGAAATTCTCTATGGGATTGACCTCAACTCACGTTGAGTTCTATAAATTGACTTTGACTGTTTATACCTCTTAATTGAGGTGTAAGTTTGGATGTATCAAATTTTGGCACCGCTACTGGGGAATTTCAATTCAGAAGTGTTTTACTAGCTTTTATTCGACGTGTAGTTATATTTCCTAATGTTACGTCTTGTTCTTTGTCTACTCACCTATGTATGCCAAATACCAGAAGTAAGGGAGCCACATTGATCCCATATGACCCAGAACTTTGGAAAACACTCTGACAAATGGTGAATGCACAAGAACTTGAGGCTTAGAGGCAAAGATTGGGACTGGAAGCTGAAACTACTGCAAGAGTTATTCAGCAGAATGTTGTGAACAACCCGCCTAGGTTGATGGAAGAAAACATAGTAGTAGATGAAATCATTCCTCTCCACCGCCAACCAATAGCTCCAAGGGGTAGAGCACAGCATCCAGCTCACATGATGTATGAAGAGGATGACTTAGACTTGGATGGAGCTGGAGCCACAGGAGAGATAGTGTTACCTGCACTGCCTCCAGGTGTGAAATTCACAATTACCAGCACTATGATTCAACTGATGAATCTAAAAGGTATGTTCAAGGGTAAAGCTGGTGATGATGCAAATCAACATTTGATGAACTTTGTGGCGATCTGCAAATTGCAAGAAATTCCTGGAGTTAACCAAACAGCGATGAGATTGAGGTTGTTTCCATTGTCTCTTACTGGAGAGGCAACTAACTGGTTGAATGAGATGTCGGATGACTCAATCAGGACGTGGACTGAGTTGAAAGAGGCTTTGCTAGAATGATTCTTTTCGGAATCAAAAGAGCTGAAGATGAAAGATGAGATAAGTGCCCACAAATAGTTACCAGGAGAAGCGATGCATGACACCTGGTGGAGATTCAGCCAAAAGCTGAAAAAGTGTCCAAACCATGGTCTCACTGAGAGACATCAAAAATAGGCTTTTTAAAGATCTTTGAATTGTGTTACTAAACTTGTTGCTGATCCAGTGTGTCGAGGATCATTCATGAGGAAGCCATTCTCAGAGAGCATGCAGCTGATGGACGATTGTGTCTAAGAATAATAGGGCATGGTACACCAAGGATGCAGAGGTAGGAGATCTTGGGTTCACTTTTGAACTCTCAGCCAAACAAAGGAAAAGAGAAGAAGAAAGGATCAGGACATGGCACACATGAGGACCCAGATAGATCTACTCACAAAACATATTGTCGCAATTTCTGAAAAGGTAAATGATGTAGGACCTCCAAACAGGTATAAAAATCAGGATATTGATCTAGATGAGGAGGCTAAATACTTGGGCAACCAAGGAGGTTTCTGGAATTATAACTCGGCAAACCAGGGTTACAATTCTGCAAATGCAAGTCAGAACTACTCAAGGGAAGGACAGTATGATAGGCAAGCAAATCGAGAACAGGGAAATTGACAGAACAGAGATGGGTACTGTAACACCCCGTATTTCTAATGACCTAAGCTAGAGCCTAACGTGTAGTCTAGTAGCCTAATGAAGTCTAAACATAAGGTTAAGGTCCTAAAATAATGTTCCTAATTTAGTACTAAGGTTCTAGTGCCTAAACATCAAGGCACGACTCCCTTAGGAGCCCCCAAAGGTCTAAGAGGACGACCCAAGGGAAGGTCCAAGAAGTTGTCCAAAACACCCTCATCCACGAGAGGCAACCTAGGAGGTGTAGGTTGACTCACACTCCATTGGTGGGGTTGTGATTCAACACTTGGTTTCTACCAAGTGCCCTCCAAATTGCCTAGCCACAGCCCCAATCCACAAGCGTGCAGTACAGTCGGTGGACCGACTCACGCCCCATGGATTGGTCTCGTGAGTTGAAACTTAGTCTCCTCACCAAGGCCTCACTTGAAACCTCTTTGAACCAAACCACGGTAAGCCAGGATGGTCCGTGGACCCATCCACGCTCCGTGGTTTGGGGTTCGTGGATCATGCCTGGCAAACTGCCTAGGTTAGGCATAAGGTAGGGGTGGTTTGGTAATTCTTTAATTAATTAAGTTAGGTTGGGGGACGGTTATTTTAAGTTGTTTTAGGTATATTAAAGTATTTGTAAGTATTAAAACAAGTCTTTAACCCCTCACAACTCACAACTCAAAACTCAAAAGCAAACCCACTTCCCTCTCAAAACATTCTCTCTCTAAACTCCATTGAAGAAAAAAGAAAAAGCTCAAGATTAGGGTTCAAGCTCCAAGATTTTCACTCCAATTTTGTGGTATAACATCAATTAAGTTACGGGGACTTTGATTCATGGAACATCTTTCTCCATGAAGCCCTTCAATTCTTGATTTTGAAATTGAAATATTGTTCAAAAACTAGGGTTTCTATTCCAACCATGGGTTCTTCCTAAAAATGATTTTATTATGTTAATTGCATTATATTTTGGATGATTTGATATTTAAGGGTGATTTCACTGTCAAATTCCCCTTGAACCCATGAACAACCCCCATGACCCCAATTTCAAGTATTGTGATGGGTGTATTGATGCAAGATGATTACTATGAATTGTTTCTATGTGAATGTAGTTATTGAATCTTGTTGTGTTCATGCCTATTGTAGTATCTTTAGGTGTAATTGTGAGACATGATTCATGACCTTGGAAAGGGGTAAATTGCTAGGGTTTGTACATATTGATGAAAGTTGTGTATAACCTATTGATTCACTTAGAAAGTAAATCTCCTATGACTAATGTGTAAAGTAGGGTATTGTTGAAAGTATTGATCATTTTTTACCCCTATACTTAATGATTCATGAATAGTCTAAGATGATGATGATGTATTGTGTTGATTGAAAGTCTAATTTTCATGAAAACACTATAAATATAATTTGAAAGTCTTACTCACACACTAATGTTGTTTCTAAGGTTGAAAGTACATTCTCACCTTTAATAAATCTATGAGCTATTTTGATGGATTTTATTGAATGAGGGATAGAGCATTCCTTCACACATGTAAATGCAATTCAAGACTTAATTGGATAGAGCATTCCTTCACACATGTAAATGCAATTCAAGACTTAATTATGTATAATTTGGGAAATAATGCTTAGCACTGAGTGGATGTGGACAATGAGGTAAAGACCCTTCCGCCAATGCAATTGGGAGGGTCATCCAAAGTGAACTCATGAGATGGAAGCCCCTCCGCAAATGCAATTGGGCGGGTTTCTAGAAGCAATCTCCCTATCCCATAACTATGTGCCAACATAGGACTTAGCTAGTGGATCCACCTAGACGCTATACACTTAGTCCTACCTTAGGCAAGTAGGACACCTTCTTTCGGTGTGGGGTTACACGACACCGGATTCCATCTGGCTCACATGGTCTATGTCGATTATGTTATTCTTCCCTAAATGAATGATAATGAATGAGACAGGGACTATGCTATGACATCTAGGTGAGTTTACTTAGTAGGAGTGGGGGTATGGGACTTCACTCCCACATTGCACAAGTGGACTTGGTAGGGTGTTGTGGGATGGTTCCTTATTATTGTAATGAGATACGAATACATACGTATATCTTGAATGGTTAGTTATTATGAAAGACTTTCCTTGTATTTAAAGTACTGTTCATGATTATTTCCTTATTGGTGACTAATGACTATACTGAGGTGTGAAGATGATATGCATGACCAAGGGAACTTCAAGGGGACATTTAGTAGGGTTGGTATTATAGGATGCCAACCATACATTGCACAATTGTTCCTTAGAGGTTGCTAAGGTGTTTATATTACCATGTAGTGATTATAAATGTAATTATGGCTTGTGTTGTACATTGTAAATATATGTTGGTTTCTTATGAGTCCACAAATTGGACTCATTTAGGGCGATATTTTAATAGAATTAGTGTCCTCAAATGCTTCTTTTATCCCAATATCTGATAAAAACTCTTAAGTTTCAGGTATTTGAAATTTGAGTGGAAGCATAGACACTTAGGCGCAACAAGAAACAAAAAGGCTGAAAAGAATGAAGAAACGGAAGCCTGAGCGTCGCCAAGCACACTTGGCGAATCGTAAAAGGGATGTACTTCGCCCTTTATTCCAGTACGCGGAGCCTTGAAGAATGTGGATCAAATCGATGGTAAAAAGGAGCAGTCGGCGCGTCGCCGAACAGTTCAGCTAAGCAGTACATTATCGCCCAATGGTCCAGGACGTAGATATGTGATAGGCAAGCACAGAAGGCGATGAACCAGATGATGGGTGAATCGCCGAGTCGATCGGCAATGCTCACTTACCTTGCCAAACGATCCGCCGAAACACTATTTTCTGAAACTATAAATACTAGCTCTCTATTAGTTTTAAACAACACCCAAACATTATTATAATTTTTCACTTTAGCTTTCATATTTTCTCTCAAGTTAGGAGAGGGTTTTGTGGGAGACTTGAAGGAGTTCATCTTCCCCAAATTGGAAGTGGGTCTTCTCTATTCTTCTTCCTTTGCTTAAATCAAGGTTTAATTTCTTATACCCATTTGATTTCTCTATAATTTTAGGTATAATTTATTATTTCTTGATGTGTAGCAAAAAATCCCCATTCTTGGGGTGTGATTTAGCAAATATGTGTTGATATTATTGTTGGGTCTTGCTTGCTGATAGGTTAGATGCATATTAATGGTGATTTCACGTAGTGGTTGTTGTCTAATTTAATGGGTTTGTAGTTTCAAATAAAAAACCATCCATGTGTTTTCGGCTTGCCCGAGAGGGAGGTCGCGAAACCAAAACCATTAGATTGATGGCCTAAGGAGTGGGTCGACATGAGGTTCAGCCCAAGAGGGTGAGCCCTAGTCCCTATCCTAACACTCAGCTCGAGAGAGTGTGTGGGGTAAGGTGTAAGCTGGTCTTCATGCGGCAAATGGGTGTCTGAGAGAAACGCATTTGAAACGGGGTAAGTTTCCCGAGAGGGAACTTATTTCCATCTAAAGCTTAGCCTAGTCACTATTATCTTGCAAATTTCCTATCGAAAGCATGTACCCAATGATTTATGTCAATATATATTGCGGTCACACCCCAAGAACTTCTCCCCATACTTGAATTTTCTCTTTATTTTTGTTGTTTTAGCTATACATGTGACAAACCCCCATTGATATTTGACACTTTGGTGTCACCCACTTGAATTTACTTTGTTTTTATTCAATAATTTCTCAAACTACAGCTAACTAGAACAAAATTCTAGCCTAACTACTATTTTCACTACCACTCCCTTGGGACACGACCCTAACCCTTGGTTGGGTTACTATATTATCGACGATCGTAGACACTCATACCGTAGGATAGTGTCGTTGGTCACGATAAGCATCAAAATGGCGCCACTGCCGGGGAGTGGTGTCACGTGAAAATGTAGTTACCTAGAGCTTTTTGTTCTTTTTAGTGTAGTTTTTACTAATTTTACTTTTAGTTTTGTTTCTCTTTGTTTATTGTTTGTGTATGCAGGTCCTTTACCTAGAGCCAAAAGAGTGGTGGCCTCATGAAAATGAGGCAAACCTCACTAATGGAACTTGAGTGAGGAGTTGCGTCGTGCCACGACGTTAAATAAGGCGCATCTTGGGAGGCAACCCAAGGTCAAAAATTTAGGATTTTACTTTTATAAATAATGGTGTGCTGATGTTGTAGATAAACCGAGGAAAGTGTGGAAAATCTCAGGTTGGTGAGCAGAAAGTCCATTCAATGAGTCACTCAACAGGTCGGCGAGCCCGACTGGATCCGCAGTTTCGCTCAATACAAGAGTTGTGTAGAGCCTGTAAAACTCGGCTAACTCGAAAATCAGCTCAACGCATCGCCAAACTTCTTGGCGATCTCAATGCAGACCGCCAATCTCACCCCCAGAAAATTGAAGATTTTGAAGAAAGGGCGAGATAAACGACCACTCGGCGGACCGTTGAGTGGGTCGGTGAGTTGACTAACATCGCCAAATGGACAAGAACTGAACGGTGATAAAGTGCCAAAAATCTCAGAATTTTTAAATTTTCCCACTCTCCCTCCTTTTAAACTTCTAAACTTCACATCAAGGTAATATTTTGTAGATTATTGCTTGCCTTTAGTATTGTAGTCGATAATTAGTGCTTGGAGTGGATTACATTGCCGCCTAGCATTTCAAAAGTATTCTAATCGGCATCTAAGGTTGGTTTTGCGAACCCCGAATTTATTTTTAGCAATTTTGTACTCATTCGCAATGATTTTTTATTTGCTATTTGCATTTGAGGACAAATGTTTTTATTTGTGGTGGGCTGAGGCTCTCCTTGTTTTGCTTGTTTGGGATACTTGTGTTTTGGTTTACATTTGGGTTGTCTGTCTTTAATTGTATTTTTAAAAACTGCTTTGCGATTGTTTGAGCTTATGGCTTTCTTTTTGTTTAATTGCAAAATAATTTTGACCCTTCCGATAATTTTTGTTTTTCAAAAATTTTCGCCACCGCTTGTGTTGAAAGTGGATGTTCTCGTACAAATTTAAGTCTCGGTTTTGATCAATACCGATGACTTAAATAGTGCTCTCAGTCGAACAAACATGAATGTGCGGCTATAATGAGATCAAATGAAGTTACATAGACAATATGTGCACTCTTTGCATCTCGTTGTGACTAGCCATTTATCGAATTGATTTCCTTGTGAGGACCGTTGCACACTAGCGAACGTGTCTAGTCTTGTTTGACTGAAGTATCGATGCCTTGTGTGATTAGCTTACTTTGAACCATGCATGAATAAACCTAGAATTTGCCCCGTTAGTCTGATTCATTTAGAAAGTTGTACTCTTGAGATGATCTTAGCCAACTTTTGAAGACTGTGAACCAATTTAACATATACCTCTTCTTGTGGCCTACCCGTGAGCGTGTGAAACTCTCTTGAACACCCCTTGAACCTTACCCTTCTTTGAAAGAATACTTGATAAAACCTAGACCTCTATTCAACCACCACCTGTAATCCTCATGACTTGTGATGTAGTGAATAGCCAACTTAAGCCGAAAGCTTAAGTTGGGGGTGTGGTGAAAAGGAAATGGAGAAGTCAAGAAGTGCAAGAAAAGTCTCTTCTAACTCATGGTTTTGGGGAAAAATGGAAGCCCTCCATATATATAAAAAAAAAGGCAGAATAAGAGAAAAAGAAAAAAAAAGAATGAAAAAGAAGAATGTGGAATAAAAGTCCAAAAGAAATAGAGTTTCCAAGCAATCCATGGAGTAAATAATAGTATGACTTAGAAGCACTAGACGAAAAATTGATAGAAAAAGGTGAAGAAAAGGAAGTGTTGAAAGCTCCACAATTCATGAGGATCTTTAGTCACTGAGCCTAAAATGACCATACATTTGCACTCAGCCCCATTACAAGCATTGAAAAGACCTTTTTGATCTTGAGTAAGTCGAATCGAAGATCAATTGGAAAATAACGGCAAACCTATAGGTAAAAACATGCATTGTGTTCCTCTTTCTGAGTGTGAGCGTTGCATCTGATTCCTGATCTTAGATTGATTAATTTATGTATGTGAATACGGAATCATTCTCTGTGTGAGGGCATTATAATACTGTGGTTGAGCTTCAACTTGCATTAGTAGAAAGTATTGTGAGCATGAGAATCTTTGGTAATAGTGTGTCACAACTTGAATCTTTGAGTACACAATTGATCTTTGCATGAGTAATTTGAGTCTTGTTATGTATATTCATCATTTAGTCTTGTGTAGCACTATTTGAGACATCCTATTTGAACTGCTAAACTTGAGTTTTACTTCAGGACAAGCAAAAGTTTAAGTTGGGGGTGTTGATGAGTCCACAAAAGCCTGAGCGTCGCCAAGAACACTTGGCAAATCGCCGAAGGGACGTACTTCGCCCTTTGTTCCAGTACGCGGAGCCCTGAAGAAAGAGGATCAAATCGATGGTAAAAAGAAGCAGTCGGCGCGTCGACGAACAGTTCAGCGAAGCAGTACATTATCGCCCAATGGTCCAGGACGTAGATATGTGATAGGCAAGCACAGAAGGCAATGAACCAGATGATGGGCGAATCGTCGAGTCGATCGGCAATTCCCACTTACCTTGCCAAACGATCCGCCGAAACACTATTTTCTGAAACTATGAATACTAGCTCTCTATTAGTTTTAAACAAGACCCGAACATTATTGTAATTTTTCACTTTAGCTTTCATATTTTCTCTCAAGTTTGGAGAGGGTTTTGTGGGAGACTTGAAGGAGTTCATCTTCACCAAATTGGAAGTGGGTCTTCTCTATTCTTCTTCCTTTGCTTAAATCAAGGTTTAATTTCTTATACCCATTTGATTTCTCTATCATTTTAGGTATAATTTCTTATTTCTTGATGTGTGGCTAAAAACCCCCATTCTTGGGGTGTGATTTAGCAAATATGTGTTGATATTATTATTGGGTCTTGCTTGCTGATAGGTTAGATGCATATTAATGGTGATTTCACCTAGTGGTTGTCGTCTAATTTAATGGGTTTGTAGTTTCAAATAAAAAACCATCCATGTGTTTTCGACTTGCCCGAGAGGGAGGTCGCGAAACCAAAACCATTAGATTGATGGCCTAAGGAGTGGGTCGACATGAGGTTCAGCCCGATAGGGTCAGCCCTAGTCCCTATCCTAACACTCAACTCGAGAAAGTGTGTGGGGTAAGGTGTAGGCTGGTCTTTATGCGGCAAATGGGTGTCCGAAAGGAACGCATTTGAAACGGGGTAAGTTTTCCGAGAGAGAACTTATTTCCATCTAAAGCTTAGCCTAGTCACTATTATTTTGCAAATTTCCTATCGAAAGCATGCACTCAACGATTTATATCAATATATATTGCTGTCACACCCCAAGAACTTCTCCCCATACTTGAATTTTCTCTTTATTTTTGTTGTTTTAGCTATACATGTGACAAACCCTCATTGATATTTGACACTTTGGTGTCACCCACTTGAATTTACTTTGTTTTTATTCAATAATTTCTCAAACTACAGCTAACTAGAACAAAATTCTAGCCTAACTACTATTTTCACTACCACTCCCTTGGGACACGACCCTAACCCTTGGTTGGGTTACTATATTATCGACGATCGTAGACACTCATACCGTAGGATAGTGTCGTTGGTCACGATAAGCATCAAAATGGCGCCACTGCCGGGGAGTGGTGTCACGTGAAAATGTAGTTACCTAGAGCTTTTTGTTCTTTTTAGTGTAGTTTTTACTAATTTTACTTTTAGTTTTGTTTTTCTTTGTTTATTGTTTTTGTATGCAGGTCCTTTACTTAGAGCCAAAAGAGGGATGGCCTCATGAAAATGAGGCAAACCTCACTAATGGAACTTGAGTGAGGAGTTGCGTCGTGCCACGACGTTAAATAAGGCGCATCTTGGGAGGCAACCCAAGGTCGAAAATTTAGGATTTTACTTTTATAAATAATGTTGTGCTGATGTTGTAGATAAATCGAGGAAAGTGTGGAAAATATCAGGTTGGCGAGTTGAAAGTCCATTCCACGAGTCGCACAACAGGTCAGCAAGCCCGACTGGATCCGCTGTTTGACTCAATACAAGAGTTGTACAGAGCCTGTAAAACTCGGCTAACTCGAAAAGCAGCTCAGCGCATCGCCAACCTTCTTTGCGATCTCGATGCAGACCGCCAATCTCACCCCCAGAAAATTGAAGATTTTGAAGAAAGGGCGAGATAAACGACCACTCGGCGGACCGTTGAGTGGGTCGGTGAGTTGACTAACATCGTCGAATGGACAAGAACTGAACGGTAATAAAGTGCCAAAAATCTCAGAATTTTTAAATTTTCCCACTCTCCCTCCTTTTAAACTTCTCAAATTCACATCAAGGTAATATTTTGTAGATTATTGCTTGCCTTTAGTATTGTAGTTGATAATTAGTACTTGGAGTGGATTACATTGCCGCCTAGCTTTTCAAAAGTATTTTAATCGGCATCTAAGGTAGGTTTTGCGAACCCCGAATTTATTTTTAGTAATTTTGTACTCATTCGCGATGATTTTTTATTTGCTATTTGCCTTTGAGGACAAATGTTTTTATTTGTGGTGGGGTGAGGCTCACCTTGATTTGCTTGTTTGGGATACTTGTGTTTTGGTGTACATTTGGGTGGTCTGTTTTTAATTGTATTTTTAAAAACTGCTTTGCGATTGTTTGAGCTTATGGCTTTCTTTTTGTTTAATTGCAAAATAATTTTGACCCTTCCTATAAATTTTTGTTTTTCAAAAAATTTCGCCACCGCTTGTGTTGAAAGTGGATGTTCTCGTACAAATTTAAGTCTCGGTTTCTTTCAATATCGATGACTTAAATAGTGCTCTCAATCGAACAAACATGAATGTGCAGCTACAATGAGATCAAATGAAGCTACATAGACAGTATGTACAGTCTTTGCATCTCGTTGTGGCTAGCCATTTATCGAATTGATTTTCTTGTGAGGATCGTTGCACACTAGCGAACGTGTCTAGTCTTGTTTGACTGAAGTATCGATGCCTTGTGTGATTAGCTTACTTTTAACCATGCATGAATAAACCTAGAATTTGCCCCGTTAGTCTGATTGATTTAGAAAGGTGTACTCTTGAGATGATCTTAGGCAACTTTTGAAGAGTGTGAAACAATTTAACATATACCTCTTTTTGTGGCCTACCTGTGAGTGTGTGAAACTCTCTTGAACACCCCTTGAACCTTACCCTTCTTTGAAAGAAAACTTGATAAAACCTAGACTTCTATTCAACCACCACCTGTAATCCTCATGACTTGTGATGTAGTGAATATCCAACTTAAGCCAAAAGATTAAGTTGGGGGTGTGGTGAAAAGGAAATCGAGAATTCAAGAAGTGCAAGAAAAGTGTCTTCTAACTCATGGTGTTGGGGGAAAATGGAAGCCCTCCATATATATAAAAAAAAAAGACAGAATAAGAGAAAAAGAAAAAAAAAAGAATGAAAAAGAAGAATGTGGAATAAAAGTCCAAAAGAAATAGAGTTTCCAAGCAATCCATGGAGTAAATAATAGTATGACTTAGAAGCACTAGACGAAAAATTGATAGAAAAAGGTGAAGAAAAGGAAGTGTTGAAAGCTCCACAATTCATGAGGATCTTTAGTCACTGAGCCTAAAATGACCATACATTTGCACTCAGCCCCATTACAAGCCTTGAAAAGACCTTTTTGATCTTGAGTAAGTCGAATCGAAGATCAATTGGAAAATAACGGCAAACCTATGGGTAAAAACATGCATTGTGTTCCTCTTTCTGAGTGTGAGCGTTGCATCTGATTCCTGATCTTAGATTGATTAACTTATGTGTGTGAATATGGAATCATTCTTTGTGTGAGGGCATTATAATACTGTGGTTGAGCTTCAACTTGCATTAGTAGAAAGTATTGTGAGCATGAGAATCTTTGGTAATAGTGTGTCACAACTTGAATCTTTGAGTACACAATTGATCTTTGCATGAGTAATTTGAGTCTTGTTATGTATATTCATCATTTAGTCTTGTGTAGCACTATTTGAGACATCCTATTTGAACTGCTGAACTTGAGTTTTACTTCAGGACAAGCAAAAGTTTAAGTTAGAGGTGTTGATGAGTCCACAAATTGGACTCATTTAGGGCCATATTTTAATAGAATTAGTGTCCTGAAATGCTTCTTTTATCCCAATATCTAATAAAAACTAGTTTCAGGTATTTGAAGTTTGAGTGGAAGCATGGACACTTAGGCGCAACAAGAAACAAAGAGGCTGAAAAGAATGAAGAAACGAAAGCCTAAGCGTCGCCAAGCACACTTGCCAAATCACCGAAGGGACATACTTCGCCCTTTGTTCCAGTACGCGGAGCCCTTAAGGAAGAGGATCAAATCGGCAGTCGAAAAGAGCAGTCGGCGCGTCACCGAACAGTTTCGCGAAGCAGTACAATATGCCCAATGGTCCAGGACGCAGATATGTTGTAGGCAAGCACAGAAGGCAATGAACCAGAGGATGGGCGAATCGCCGAGTCAATCGGTGATTCCCACTTACCTTACCGAATGATCCGTCGAAACACTATTTTCTAAAACTATAAATACTATCTCTCTATTAGTTTTAAACAATACCCGAACATTATTGTAATTTTTCACTTTAGCCTTCATATTTTCTCTCAAGTTTGGAGAGGGTTTTGTGGGAGACTTGAAGAAAGGAGTTCATCTTCCCCAAATTGGAAGTGGGTCTTCTCTATTCTTCTTCCTTTGCTTAAATCAAGGTTTAATTTCTTATACCCATTTTATTTCTCTTTCATTTTAGGTATAATTTCTTATTTCTTGATATGTGGCTAAAAACCCCCATTCTTGGGGTGTGATTTAGCAAATATGTGTTGATATTATTGTTGGGTCTTGCTTGCTGATAGGTTAGATGCATATTAATGGTGATTTCACCTAGTGGTTGTCGTCTAATTTAATGGGTTTGTAGTTTCAAATAAAAAACCACCCATGTGTTTTCGACTTGCCCGAGAGGGAGGTCGCGAAACCAAAACCATTAGACTGATGGCCTAAGGAGTGGGTCGACATGAGGTTCAGCCCGAGAGGGTGAGCCCTAGTCCCATATCCTAACACTCAACTCGAGAGAGTGTGTGGGGTAAGGCGTAGGCTGGTCTTCATGCGGCAAATGGGTGTCCGAAAGGAACGCATTTGAAACGGGGTAAGTTGCCCGAGAGGGAACTTATTTCCATCTAAAGCTTAGCCTAGTCACTATTATCTTGCAAATTTCCTATCGAAAGCATGTACCCAACAATTTATATCAATATATATTGTGGTCACACCCCAAGAACTTCTCCCCATACTTGAATTTTCTCTTTATTTTTGTTGTTTTAGCTATACATGTGACAAACCCCCATTGATATTTGACACTTTGGTGTCACCCACTTGAATTTACTTTGTTTTTATTCAATAATTTCTCAAACTACAGCTAAACTAGAACAAAATTCTAGCCTAACTACTATTTCCACTACCACTCCCTTGGGATATAACTCCAACCCTTGGTTGGGTTACTATATTATCGACGATCATAGACAGTCATATTGTAGGATAGTGTCGTTGATCACGATAAGCATCAGTTTCTAAACGTGACGAAGGCATACTTTTCTAACAAAATGTCCTTTTTATCATATATAAGGTTTTTATGCATGTTTCCATACCTAGTACATATTATGTGCTAACCCCTTCTTCCTTCTACATCTTAATGAGTCTAGGTTCCGGCTGGGTGATTTTTACTCTCTCCTTTGAAGAAGTCTTGGATTGCTTTCTCCAAGTAGTGGTGAGTCCTTAAGTTCGAGGACAGGATTTCCTATTTTCTAGTTCTATTGTACCTCTCATGTTGAGACTTTTAATGATGTATAAGGGCTAAGTCCCAAAATTTGTATTCCTATGTTTTAGATGGTGGTATGAGACAAAGTCTAGACTTTTCCTATTACATTATTTTATGAAAAGTGAAGTTGAACTTCAATTGTAAAGTTTTAAATTCCGTATTATTTCAATGTCCTATGTAATGATGATACTAGAGGCTTGTATGAGACCCCTTCGAGATCAAGTACGCCATGTTACGTCTATGGGGTACTCCCGGGTCATGAAAAATGTGGTTTTCAGAGCATAAGGTTTTGGGAATAATATTTAGGTTGATGTCTCATGCACCACATCTAGTAGATTCTTGTTCATGAGTGTGAAGCGCGCCACACTAATGAATAAGAGGCTATAAGATGCTTAGGAATATTCCCTTCTTTCGTTACTCTTTAGTCGTGCTTAGAGTTCATACTCTATGAAATCCTTTCTTCTAACCCTTCTCTTGTGATTATAGGAAAATGAATATAAGAAGGGAAAACTTAAGAAGAAGGGTAGAAGAGATGGTGAATGATGTGGGAGTTCCTCCCCAAGGCCCTTAAGATCCTCTAGGGCTTCAAGTTCCTAATGAATGAGCTATGACTAATGTGGAGATAAGGGTGGCTCTCCAAACATTGACCCAAGTCATGATGGCGCAAGCACAAGCAATGACAGCTCAAGCTCAAGCCATGACAGCTCATGCAAATAGGGAAGTTGGCCCCATACTAATCCTAATGCAACCACCATGGCTTCAAGGTCAAGAGATTTTACTAGGATGAATCCTCCTATTTTCTTGGGTTCCAAGGTGAATGAAGACCCATAAGAGTTTTTGGAAGAGGTCTACAAGATAGTGGATGCTACTGGAGTGACTTCTATTGAAAAAGTCGAACTAGGGGGGTATCAATTGAAAGATGTGGCCCAAGTATGGTTTACCCAATGGAAGGATAATAGGGCAATAAGAGCGGGTCCGATAAGTTGGGAAGTGTTCAAGAAGGCGTTCCTTGATAGGTTATTTCCCCGTGAGAAAAGGGAAGCCAAGGTTGAGGAGTTCATCAACCTCCGTCAAGGGGGAATGAGTGTTCAAGAATCTTGAAATTCACTAAGTTGTCCAAATATGCCCTCTCTTTGGTGTCTAACCCAAGAGATAAAATGAGTCATTTTGTCACTATTGTGTCCGATGCTATTGAAAAAGAGTGTCGAGCAGCAATGCTCCATGACAACATGGATATCTCAAGGCTAATGGTCCATGCTCAACAGGTTGAGGAATCAAGGCTTAGAAAGAAGAGTAGAGAGGTGAAGAGGCCAAGGCCCGACAATGGAAATTCTTCTAAGGGTAAGTTTGAGGGTCAAAGTGGACCAAGGTTCAAGAAGAGGTTTTCCAACCAAGGCTCCTCCAATGCTCCAAGACCCAACAAAGATAAGATGTCTAACCCTAAGCCTCAAGGAGGCAATAGGGGTGGAACTTCCATGGATAGACCTATATGTGCCAAGTGTGGTAAGAGACATGAGGGGAAATGTCTTACCGGAATAGGTGTGTGCTATGGGTGTGGCAAAAGTGGGCATCAATTGAAAGATTGTCCAACTCGTGCAGCCAAAGGACTACACCAAGTGGTCCTAATGCCGATGCTCCCAAGAAGAATCGCTTCTATACTCTCCAATCTAGAAGTGATCAAGAGGGGTCCCCGGACGTTGTTACCGATATGTTTCAAGTATTTTCAATTGATGTTTACGCATTATTAGACCCCGGTGCCACTCTATCTTTTGTTACTCCTTTTGTAGCAATGAATTTTGAGGTACCTCTCGAAGAGTTAAAAGAACTTTTTTACGTGTCTACCCCGGTAGGTGATTCGGTTGTAGCTAAAAGAGTCTATAGGAGATTTCCTATCTCTTTGTCTCATAGAGTCACTTTGGTAGATTTGGTTGAATTAGATATGTTGGACTTTGATGTCATTTTGGGAATGGATTGGCTTTATACTTGTTTTGCTTCCATTGATTGTAGAACTCAGGTAGTAAAGTTTCAATTTCCAAATGAGCCTGTTTTAGAATGGAAGGGGGGAAATTCAATCCCTAGAGGTCAATCATTTCATGTCTAAAGGCTTGTAAAATGATTTCTAAGGGTTGTATCTATCATATTGTAAGAGTTAAGGACATTGAGTCCGAGACTCCGCCTTCAGAGTTGGTCCCCGTAGTGAGGGAGTTTTCGGGAGTCTTTCTTGATGACTTGCCCGGGATTCCTCCCGAACGAGAAATAGACTTCGGCATTGATCGTTTGTCGGATACTCAACCCATATTAATTACCACTTACCAGATGGCTTCGGCCGAATTAAAAGAGCTGAAGGCACAACTCAAGGATTTGCTAGACAAGGGTTTTATACAACCAAGCATATCTCCATGGGGTGCCCCGATTTTGTTTGTGAAGAAGAAAGATGGGTCCCATAGGATATGTATTGATTACCGCCAATTGAATAAGGTCACTATAAAGAACAAGTACCCTCTCCATATAATTGATGATTTGTTTGACCAATTCCAAGGGGAGAGTTACTTTTTGAAGATTAACCTAAGGTCGGGCTACCACCAACTTAAGGTGAGGGAGGTTGACATTCCTAAGATGGCCTTCCGAACAAGATACACTATGAATTCCTAGTCATGTCTTTTGGGTAGACCAACACCCCGGCGGCTTTCATGGACCTTATGAATAGGGTGTTTAGACAATATCTTGATTCATTTGTGATCATTTTTATTGACGATATCTTGATCTACTCTAAGAGTGAGGGTGATCTTATGAAACATTTGAGGATGGTTTTGCAAGTCCTTAAGGACCAACAATTGTATGCTAAGCTTAGCAAATGTGAATTTTGGCTAAGATCAGTTACGTTTCTAGGTCATATTTTGTCAAGCATGGGTATAGAAGTTGATCCTAAGAAAATGGACGCGGTTAAGAGCTGGCCAGGACCCCTAAGTCCCACCGACATCCGAAGCTTTTTAGGTTTGGCCGGTTACTATTGGAGGTTTGTTGAGGGTTTCTCCTCTATCGCTTCTCCATTAACGGACTTAACCCAAAAGAAGTCCAAATTTGAGTGGATGGAGGCTTGTGATAAAAACTTCCAAGAATTGAAGGATATGCTCACATTCACTCCGGTGTTGACCTTACCGGAGAGTACCGATGGGTTTGTAGTTTATTATGACTCGTCTCGAATGGGTTTAGGATGTATTCTGATGCAACATGGTAAGGTTATTGCCTATTCTTCAAGGCAACTCAAGATTCATGAAAAGAATTATCCAACTCATGATCTCGAACTAGCGGCGGTGGTGTTTGCTTTGAAAGTATGGAGACACTATCTCTATGGGGTACATGTAGATGTGTTTACCGACCATAAGAGTCTTCAATATGTGTTTAGCCAAAAAGATTTGAATCTCCGACAAAGAAGATGGTTAGAACTTTTGAAGGATTATGAAATGAGTGTCCTTTATCACCCCGGCAAAGCCAATGTAGTTGTGGATGCCTTAAGTAGAATATAAATGGGTAGTGTGGCTCATGTAGAAGATGAGAAGAAGGAATTGGTTCGTGATGTACATAGGTTGGCCCATCTAGGTGTCCAACTTTTAGATTCCGCCAAGGGTGGATTCATGGTTCACCATAGTTCCGAATCATCCTTTGTGTTTGATGTAAAGTCTAAGCAACATCTTGATCCTATTTTGATGGAATTGAAAGAATCAATTCTCAATAAGTCTTGATGTTTTCTCCCAAGGGGGAGATGGGGTGCTTAGGTACCAAGGTAGGTTGTGTGTTCTGGATGTTGATGGTTTGAGGGAGAAAATATTGAGGCTCATGGTTCACGATATTCTATTCATCTAGGAGCCACCAAGATGTACCATGACCTACGGGAAGTCTATTAGTGGAATGGTATGAAGAAGGATATAGCGGGTTTTGTGGCCAAATGTCCAAATTGTCAACAAGTCAAGGCCGAGCACATGAAACCGAGAAGTTTGCTCCAAGATATGAATATTCCCACTTGGAAGTGGGAGGAGGTGAATATGGATTTTGTTGTGGGGTTGCCCCACACTCGAAGGCAACACGATTATATTTGGGTCATTGTTGATAGGGTGACGAAATCAGCCCACTTCATTCCCGTCAAGGTTACTTTTTCGGCGGAAGACTATGCTAAGTTGTACATCAAGGAGGTAGTGAAGTTACATGGGGTTCCTTTGTCTATCATATCGGATAGAGGTGCTCAATTTACTTTACATTTTTGGAAAGTATTCTAACAAGGGCTTGGTACAAATGTTAAACTTAGTACCGCTTTCCACCTTCAAATGGATGGTCAAGCGGAATGGACCATTCAAACCTTAGAGGACATGTTGAGGGCGAGTGTGATTGATTTCAAGGGTAATTGGGACGATCATCTTCCTTTGATAGAATTTGCCTACAACAATAGTTACCACTCTAGCATTGCCATGGCTCCGTGTGAAGCACTATATGGAAGAGGTGTAGATCTTCGGTTGGGTGGTTTGAGGTAGGTTAGTTTTCTCTAATTGGTCCCGAACTAGTCTACGATGACATTGAAAAAGTTTGACTCATTAGAGAAAGGTTGAAGACAGCCCAAAGTCGGCAAAAGTCCTATGCCGACAATAGAAGAAAGGATCTTGAATTTGAGGTTGGTGATTGGGTCTACTTGAAAATATCGCCTATGAAAGGCGTGATGAGGTTTGGCAAGAAGGGGAAAACTTAGTCCCCGGTATGTGGGCCCATACCGAATCTTGAAGCGTATTGGGAAAGTTGCTTATAAGGTGGACTTGCCAAATGAGTTGGCTCCGGTTCACCCGGTGTTTCATGTTTCCATGCTCAAAAAGTGTATTGGTGATCCGGTTTCCATCCTTTAGAAGGTTTAGGAGTTGATGAGAACATTTCTTATGAAGAGGTCCCGGTTGAGATTTTAGACCAGCAAGTGAAGAAGTTACGAAATAAGGAAGTAGCTTCCGTTAAAGTTCTTTGGAGGAATCATTTAGTTGCGGGTGCTACTTGGGAGGCCGAGGCCGATATGATGTCCCGCTACCCTCATCTTTTTCCTTCTACTCCTATTCAAGCTTGAAGTAACTAACTCCTCTTAAGTTTAGTGTTTTGGGAGTCATATGTGTTGTATGAATTTTCCATGATTTCCCTATATTGTGCATGTTCTTGTGAGAATTCATGTTTTAGTATATATTGAGTTTTCATGACATTTATATTCCTCATGTTTGTTTGCATTTTGTATGACGATTGCATTTTTTGACTCCATGAGATGAAATGATGAACATGCTTAATGATGTGTTGATGAGATGACACATTAGCTCTATTTTGTTGTGTTGAGCTTACTTGATTTGGAGAAGTTAGTTCCTCCCATGCTTATGTGAATTAAAGAGTTGCTTGCATGTTGAGTTAGTAGAAGTAGTTCCTACTCTCTTGTATTGCTTTGGCCATGTTGTGATAAAGGAGTTGAAGTATCCTCCTTTGAAAATGTGCATGATGTGATTATTGCATTTTAGTTTTTGCACGTTTTGAAGTTTCATGCATGATGGGGTGCTAGTCTAGTGTTCCTAACTTAGTTTTGGTGTCTTGGTCGACATTCGGGGACGAATGTTCCCAAGGGGGAGATAATGTAACACCCCATATTTCTAATGACCTATGCTAGAGCCTAACATGTAGTCTAGTAGCCTAATGAAGTCTAAAAATAAGGTTAAGGTCCTAAAATAATGTTCCTAATTTAGTACTAGGGTTCTAGTGCCTAAACGTCAAGGCACGACTCCCCTAGGTCCTCCCAAGGGTCCATGAGGAGGACCCAAGGGAAAGTCCAAAAAGCTGTCCAAAACAACCTCACCCACGAGAGGCAACCCACGAGGCATAGGTTGACTCACGCCCTATTGGTGGGGGTCATGAGTCAACACTTGGTTTCTACCAAGTACCCTCCAAATTGCCTAGCCACAGCCCCAATCCACAAGCGTACAGTACGATCCGTGGACCGACTCACGCCCCGTGGATTGGTCTCGTGAGTTGAGACGTAGTCTCCTCAGCAAGGCCTCACTTGACCCCTCTCTGAACCAAATCACGGTTAGCCGGGATGGTCAGTGGACCCATCCACACTCCGTGGTTTGGGGTTCGTGGATCATGCCTGGCATACTGCCTAGGTTCGGCATAAGGTAGGGATGGTTTGGTAATTCCTTAATTAATTAAGTTAGGTTGGGGGACGGTTATTTTAAGTTTTTTAGGTATATTAAAGTATTTGTAAGTATTAAAATAAGTCTTTAACCCCTCACAACTCACAACTCAAAAGCAAACCCACTTCCCTCTCAAAACATTCTCTCTCTAAACTCCATTGAAGAACAAAGAAGAAGCTCAAGATTAGGGTTCAAGCTCCAATATTTTCACTCCAATTTCGTGGGATAACATAAATTAAGGTATGGGGACTTTGATTCATGGAAAATCTTTCTCCATGAAGCCCTTCAATTCTTGATTTCGAAATTGAAATATTGTTCAAAAACTAGGTTTCTATTCCAACCATGGGTTCTTCCTAAAAACAATTTTATTATGTTAATTGATTTATATTATGGATGATTTGATGTTTAAAGGTGATTTTCATTGTCAAATTCCCCTTGAACCAATGAACAACCCCCATGACCCTAATTTAAAGTATTGTGATGGGTGTATTGATGCAAGATGATTACTATGAATTGTTTCTATGTGAATTTAGTTATTGAATCTTGTTTTGTACATGCCTATTGTAGTATCTTTATGTGTAATTGTGAGACATGATTCATGACCTTGAAAAGGGGTAAATTGCTAGGGTTTGTACATGTTGATGGAAGTTGTGTATAACATATTGATTCACTTAGAAAGTAAATCTCCTATGCCTAATGTGTAAAGTAGGGTATTGTTGAAAGTATTGATCTTCTTTTACCCTTATACTTAATGATGCATGAATAGTCTAGGATGATGATGATGTATTGTGTTGATTGAAAGTCTAATTTTCATGAAAACACTACGAATGTAATGTGAAAGTCTTACTCACACACTAATGTTGATTCTAAGGTTGAAAGTACATTCTCACCTTTAATGAATCTATGAGCTAATTTGATGGATTGTATTGAATGAGGGATAGAGCATTCCTTCACATATGTAAATGCAATTCAAGACTTAATTATGTATAATTTAGGAAATAATGCTTCGCATCGAGTGGATATGGACAATGAGGTAAAGGCCTTTCCGCCAATGCAATAGAAAGGGTCATCCAAAGTGAAATCATGAGATGGAAGCCCCTCTGCCAATGCAATAGGGTGGGTTTCTAGAAGCAATCTCCCTATCCCATAACTATGTGCCAACATAGGACTTAGCTAGTGGATCCACCTAGACGCTATACACTTTGTCCTACCTTAGGCAAGTAGGACACCTTCTTTCGGTGTGGGGTTACACGACACCGGATTCCATGTGGCTCACATGGTCTATGTAGATTATGCTATTCTTCCCTAAATGAATGATAATGAATGAGACATGGACTATGCTATGACCTCTAGGTGAGTTTACTTAGTAGGAGTGGGGGTATGGGACTTCACTCCCACATTGCACAAGTGGACTTGGTAGGGTGGTGTGGGATGGTTCCTTATTATTGTAATGAGATGCGAATACATACGTATATAATGGTTAGTTATTATGAATAACTTTCCTTGTATTCAAAGTAATGTTCATGATTATTTCCTTACTGGTGACTAATGATTATAATGAGGTTTGAAGATGATATGCATGACCAAGGGAACTTCAAGGGGACATTTAGTAGGGTTGGTATTATGGGATGCCAACCATACATTGCACAATTGTTCCTTAGAGGCTGCTAAGGTGTTTATATTACCATGTAGTGAGTATAAATGTGATTATGCTTGTGTTGTACATTGTAAATACATGTTGGTTTCTAAACGTGGCAAAGGCATACTTTTCTAACAAAGTGTCATTTTTATCATATATAAGGTTTTTATGCATGTTTCCATACTTAGTACATATTATATGCTAACCCCTTCTTCCTTCTACATCTTAATGAGTCTAGGTTCCGGCTAGGTGACTTTCACTCTCTCCTTTGAAGAAGACTTGGATTGCTTTCTCCAAGTAGTGGTGAGTCCTCAAGTTCGAGGACGGGATTTCCTATTTTCTAGTTCTATTGTACCTTTCATGTTGAGACTTTTATTGATGTATAAGGGCTAAGTCCCAAACTTTGTATTCCTATATTTTAGATGGTGGTATGAGACAAAGTCTAAACTTTTCCTATTACTTTCTTTTATGAAAAGTGAAGTTGAACTTCAATTGTAAAGTTTTAAATTCCGCATTATTTCAATGTCTTATGTAATGATGATACTAGAGGCTTGTATGAGACCCCTTCAGGGTCAAGTACGCCATGTTACGTATAGGAGGTACTCCTGGGTCGTGACAGGTACAGAAATGATCGCAGTGGTGTGTATGTGGCCCAGGTAATAAAGACCGGGTAAGTGGTAGTTCCAGCTGGTCTAAGCTGGAAGACATGTTGGCCAAGGTGCTCCAAAAAGTTGAGTCAATTGATGCAAGGGTGAAGGAGATGAAAGGTGATTTCTCCAATATAAGTCAACTGGTAGACTGTCACACCACCTCCATCAAACAAATAGAGCAACAGTTGGCGCAGCTTTCAATCACTAAATCAAAGGAAAAATGGTTCACTGCCTAGTGATACTATTCAAAATCCTAAGAAGGACGAGCATTGCATGGCTATCGCCACCAAAAGTGGTAAGATTCTTAATAACCCAATGTTTGCATGTACTAAGTATGAACAGGTGATGGAGCAAACTGGAAGAGAGGAGATTGAAGCTGAACAAGTAGATGACTTGGAGGATGCTCAACCAATAGAGCAACCCGCATGAGGAAAGGAAAAGGAGGTTGAGGGAACTATGCCTTTACAGCAGATCCCAAGACCACCTTCTCTTTTCCCTCAACGGCTTAAAAAGAAAGCCGAGATGGGAAATTTGTGAGTTCATCACCATGCTGAGACAGCTGTTAGTGAATATACCATTGGTGGATGCCCTTGAGCAGATGTCAGGATATGCCAAGTTCATGAAAGACTTGGTTACAAAAAAAAGAGGTGTGAATATTGATTTGACTGACAATGTTCATCATTGCAGTGCTATTGCTACCAGATCTCTGGTACAAAAGAAGGAGGATCCGGGTGCATTCACCATACCGTGCACCATCGGATCAATTAAATTTGCAAAGGCCTTGTGTGACTTAGGGGCCAGTATAAACTTCATACTGCTGGCCATCTACAAGCAACTAGGTTAGGAGTTCCAAAACCCACAATAATCAGGTTGATGATGGCAGATAGGTCAGTAAAGCGACATGTAAGCATCCTATGTGATGTGCTCGTAATGGTGGACACGTTCATCATTCCAGCAGACTTCGTGATCTTGGATTGCGAAGTGGATTTAGAGGTTCCCATAATTTTGGGAAGACCATTTATGGCCACAGGACAAGCATTATATTGGTAGATGTTGAGAGAGGAGAACTGAAATTCAAACTCAACAAAGAAGAGGTAAAGTTTAATATTTTCATTTCAATGAAACAACCATATTACATGAATGTGGTGTCTGCGATAGAAGTTTTTGATGAAGAAGAGATGGGAGCAACCATTGAGGAGAGGCTGGTTGTTGAAACATTACCAGTCGTGTTGATGAATTTTGAAGAAGATTTCCGGACTAACTATGTGGAAAATGTAAATGCCTTACAGGGTATGGGAACACACTCTTATGCTCCAAAGGAATTGGACCTGGATTTGAAAAACAGGCCAAGCCCTCCAGCAAAACCATCCATTGAGGAGCCACCGGTGTTGGAATTGAAACAATTACCCAGTCACCTGAGGTATGTATTTTTGGGCACTAACAATACTTTGCCTGTGATTTTGGCTGCAGATTTAAATGATGAACAGGTTCAAGCTATGATCAAAGTGCTGATAAGGTACAAAAAGGCAATTGGGTGGACCATTACTAACGTTATCGGGATACCTCCGGGTATATGCATTTATAAGATCCAACTTAAGGAGGACTGCAGCCCAAGCATTGAGCACCAGCGGAGGTTAAACCCACCAATGCAAGAGGTAGTCAAAAGGGAGATCATCAAGTGGTTAGATGTTGTGGTGGTGTACCCTATTTCTAACAGTCACTGGGTCAGCCCAGTGCAATGTGTGCCCAGAAATGGAGGTATGACAGTGGTGGCGAATGCAAAGAATGAGTTGGTCCTACAAAGACCAATCACTGGATGGCGAGTGTGCATGGACTACAGGAAGCTGAACAAGTGGACCTTGAAGGATTACTTCCCAATGCCTTTCATGGACCAGATGCTTGACAGGCTGGCTGGAAAAGGGTGTACTATTTCTTAGATGGATACTCTAGCTACAACCAGATATCAATTTCTCCTGAAGATTAGGAAAAGACCACCTTTACATGTCTTTATGGCACCTTTGCGTTTAAACGCATGCCATTTGGACTATGTAATGCACCATCAACTTTCCAAAGGTGTATGATGTCTATTGTTTCGAACATGGTGGAGGACACTCTAGAGGTATTAATGGACGACTTTTTAGTGATAGGTGATACCTTTCATGACCGTTTTCTCAATCTTAGCAGGGCGTTATAGAGATGCGGGGAGGCCAATCTAGTGCTAAATTGGGAGAAGTGTCATTTCATGGTCAAGGAAGGCATAGTCCTTGGTCATAAGGTGTCACAAAAGGGATTAGAGATCGACAAGGCCACAATTGAGGTGATTGAAAAGTTGCCTCCACCTATCTGTGTGAAGGGTATTCGAAGCTTCTTAAGACATGCTGGGTTTTAAAAGCGTTTCATCAAGGACTTCTCAAAAACTGCACACCCTTTGTGCAAGCTTATGGAGAAGGAGGTGAGATTTACTTTTGATGAGGCATGTCTAAGACCTTTTGAATGCCTGAAGGAGAAGATGATTTCTGCCCCGGTGATCATTGGCCCAGATTGGATTGAGCCTTTTGAGGTAATGTGCGATGCTAGTGGTATTGCCCTAGGAGTTGTGTTGGGGAAAATGCGCAACAAGATGTTCCATCCGATCTATTATGCTAGCAAGTCACTAAATGTAGCACACCGAAACTACACAGTCACTGAACAAGAACTACTGGTTGTGGTATATGCTTTTGAGAAATTCAGAGCTTACTTGTTGGGTACTAGAGTGATAGTTCACATGGATCATATAGCTCTGAGATACCTAATGGCAAAAAAAATGCCAAGCCAAGGTTGATCAGATGGATATTGCTACTTCAGGAGTTTGATTTTGAGTTTAAGGATAGAAGAGTGTGTGAAAACCAGGTGGCTAATCACTTTTCTAGGTTGTAGGTCGAAAAGAAAGAGGAACTTGAGCTAGAAATCAATGACTCGTTCCCAGATGATAAGGATCTTCTTGATCTTATTCCTTGGTTTGCTGATTTTGCTAACTTCCTTGTTAGTGACTTAATGCTTGAGGGGATCACATTTTAGCAAAGGAAGAGGTTCCTGCATGATGTGGGTAAGTATTTTTGGGATGAACCTTATTTGTACAGGGTGTGCTGATAATATCATTAGACGATGCATCCCTGAGGCTGACATGTTGCACATTCTAAAGGCCTGTCACTCCTCTCCAGTAGGTGGCCATCATGGAGGCGCTCGGACAACCCATAAGGTACTTCAGTGTGGGTATTACTGGCCCATAATTCATAAAGATTCAATGGATATAGTGAGGAGTTATGATGTGTGCCAGCGGCAAGGAGCCATCTCTCGGTGCCACGAGCTACCCATGACACCTATTCTGGAGGTAGAGCTATTTGATGTGTGGGGAGTTGATTTCATGGGCCCATTTGTGAGCTCCTATAGACAAAAGTATATATTGGTGGCAGTGAACTATGTGTCCAAATGGGTTGACGCAGTTGCTTTTCCTAAGAATGATGGCAAGAGTGTTGCTAGCTTTCTAAAGAAGAATATATTCTCAAGGTTCGGCACACCCAGAGCCATTATCAGTGAAGGCGGTTCCCACTTTTCCAACAAGGTATTCATCCACTTATGGCCAAATATAGGGTTAAATAGCACAAGGTGGAAACTCCTTATCATCCGCAGACCAGTGACCAAGTGGAGGTGTCTAATAGAGAAATAAAGGCGATTTTGCCAAAAATAGTGAATGCCAATAGGAAAGATTGGGCACGAAAGTTAGATGATGCTCTATGGGCATATCGGACAGCTTCAACATGCATATTGGTATGTATCCATATCAATTGATGTGTGGAAAGGCATGTCATTTGCCAGTTGAGCTTGAGCATAAGGTACTCTGGGCATTGAAGAAGCTAAATCTTAGTTGGGGTGAAACTAAGGCTGGCAAACGGACCGGTTTTTATCCGGTCCGGTCCGGTTTCGGTCCGGTTCCCGTATCGGTAAGACCGGTACCGGTTGAACCGGTAAGGAACCGGTCTAATAGGTACCGGAACCGATACCGAAATGGAACCCGGATTTTTATCCGGTTGATCCGGTTCAACGGTCAATTTAATTTTTATTTTTATTTTAAATGTGAACGTTAAGAGTCGTTGGGCCCTTTTAGCCGTTGGGCTAGGGCCCAAAACGGCTCCAAACAGCCCCCCCCCCCCTCTCTACCCCTTAACACTATAAATATACTCATATTTTTTCATTTAAATCACAAATTCACAAACTATTTCATTAATATCTTATAAAATCTCTTAATTTTCAATCTCTCATAAATTCATAATTATTATTTTGTGATATTGACTTGGAGTTCGAATT
>JAJOOR010004067.1:0-44398 GCA_036250505.1 Solanum acaule | reverse complement strand
GTTAGTTATTTCAAGTATTTGTAGTTTCAAGTGTTAGTTATTTCAACTGTTCCTATGTATTAGTGAATCTTATGTTTGAATGTTGGTCATTATTTAGTGTAGCTATTGCTTCAAACGTATTGTGAATTTCAAGTGTTGGCTTTGAACATTATTTTGTGTCTTTTGCCTTAAAGTTTGTAGTATTTATTTGTGTTATATTAGTCATTATGTTGAAGATGGATAAACTTTCTGGTATTGCCATTATGTTTTCCTTGAATTTAGAGAATCTGAAAATGAAATGAAAGCTTGTCTTACCATTGTTTATGAAACGTGTTTTCAGGTGTTATTAAACTTGCACAAAGACACTATTAAACTATCAACATGAAAGTCACTAACTAACTTTTTTTTCAAGCGAACAAAAATTCCATTACTTAAATTTAAAAATCGTGCTTTGCTTGCTGTGACTGCTTGGTGATTCTTAACTCACAACACCAGCTTTGTGACTGCCATTAGCTCTAATAAATCTAGGACTTGGAAAGCCATTCAACATGGATGGCAATATTGCCAAATTGGACTTCTTTGGAAACCTGCGAACAACACACATTAATTTCTGGAATACCTTTTGGATTCGACTAAATACCCCTCTTAAATCATCATCATCTTATCACAACAGTCAATAAATTTACCTCTGAGTAAATCATCATCTACTTATCAGTTCAATATAGAACCAAAAGGAAAAGAAATTTACCACACAACAGTCGACCATTGACAGAGAAAATGGTCTAAAAAAATGTATACCACAACAAAATACTATTGTACATCAACATAACCCAATAGATACAAGACACTATATATAACATTCACTTGGTCTTATATAAGCAAAACGACAGTTACTTTTAGCTGATAGACTCAGCCTATACAAACAGTAGAAGTAAAACAGAGTACCAAAACTACAACTTTAACCTTAAAGGCATCAGCCTATAGTACTACCAAAACATCACAAAAACATCATTTAAGGCACCAGCCTACACAAAATATACCAAAAAAATAAGTTTAGCCTTAACATCATTTAAGGCACCAGCCTATACAAAACATAACAAAAAGACAAGTTTAGCCTTAACATCAATAAAGGCACCAACATATACAAAACAGTACCAACACAATAGCATCATCCCCTTCTTGGCCTCAATTTTTGTAGCTGGTTTGTAGTAACTACACCATGTCTATTCCAAGTTAAGCTAGTTGGTCCTAAGGCTGGGCACCGGAACGGGTTGTACCGGTACCATTCCGGTCTGTTTCGGTTCGGTAGTATTCGGGACGGGATGGGATACATTGAACCGGTACACGGAACGGAACGGTACCATGATTTGGTACCGGTATACCGGTACCGGTTCATCCCGGTTCTGTTCCGATCCGGTCCCAGTAAATCATTTTTAATTAAAATAAAAAATAATATTTTTGTCATTATTTACTTTTATTAGCATTTCTTTTTTGTTTATTTAATTTTTTTAAAATTACAAACTTAAGTTATTTAACTTACAAGTTATAAGTATAACTTAATTTATAAACTTCAAAAGATTCAAATCTTTAAAACTTATAACATAACTACATAAGCTCAAAAACTAAAAAAAAAAACTTTATTAAACTTAACTTACAAACTTATATACGTAAAAATTAAAAAAATATCTTTAAAATAAACTTAAGTAAAAGTATTATAAATTTTAAAACTTAAATACTATAAACTAATATAACTTAGAAAAATAAAAAAAAACATTCGTATTTTCATAATTCAAAATAACTAAAAAAAAATAATTATTTTTTGAAATAGCTATATGTGCCGTCCCGTTTATCCCATCCCGTTTCGTTCCGGTCCATTCCGGGCCGTCCCGGTTCTATCCCGGTATATAGTGGGATGGGACGGAACTGAGCCTCCATCCCGGTAGTTCCGGTCCGATTCATCCCGGTACCGGTCAACAACCCAGTCAAACCGTCCCGGTCCGGTACCGGTTCGTTCCGGTCTGGTGGTCCCATTCCGGTCCGGTGCCCAGCCTTAGTTGGTCCTATGGGAAGATTTGTAGGTTCACTAACACCAAATTTGTCACCTCTGAAGCCTATTACTCTACTTCCAATTGGTTCTTGTGGGTTCTGTTTCTTTCTCAATCTTGTTAGAAAAACTTCTTCTGAGATTGTTCTTGGCCTTAGCCTAGGGTTTTCATCACCATCCTCAGCTACTGGAAAATAGCTGCTAGAAGAAGCATATTCAAATTGACTTTCTTGTGTTAGTTGTGGGGCTGTGCAGTTGATGTCTTCCTCAGAAGCTTCATCTTCATCAACTAAACCTCTCCTAAGCTGCCTCTTTTTCCCCCTGCCAGATTCTTTTCCTTGCTTAGCAGGTTGCTTCCCCTGCTTCTTAGTAGGTTGTTTCCCCTACTTTGTCTTATAAATCATAATAGAAGATATAGAATTAAAAAGTAAAATAGAATAATTATTTGATGAAATTAAAGATTAAATGAAAATTACCTTTTCACATCCTCTTGCATTATGATTTTGTTCTCCACAATTATTACATGTCATCATTTTTCCTTTTCTTGTTTGCTTCCATACTTCTTGCCTCTTAACAACTTCATCCCTTTCTCTTTCCCTCATAAGCTTAGGTCTACCAACAAGCTTGACCAATTCTGGTGGTTCAATGGCATGCAAAGGATCACATTTCCAGAATTGTTCTCCCCTAACAGGTTGTAACTTGTGTTTGTAAACTGCCAATGCTGCCTTCTTACTATAATACCAATGAATTTCTTTCTTTGGTATCATTTTCTTGTGCTCCATGGCCTTAATTGCATGTGGACATGGAATTCCAGTCAGATCCCATGTTCTGCATGTGCATTTTTTCTCTCTTAAGTTGACAATGTGTCTATCTGCACCTTTAGTAACCTCATAGCGATTATCCCCATTGCCACTCACCTTACAAACCCTGGAAATCTTCAAATACTGAATAAACAACAACTCACTTTTGGGACTAAATGCATCATCTTTCCACTTCCTCACAACAACCTCTTTTGCTGCCAGCCTCTTTATTGTTTTGACCCTGATGTCTTCCAACATTCCAATAATTAGCTTGTACCTTGCTTCAAGTATCCAGGCATTGAATGATTCAGTAAAGTTATTGTCCACAGCCTAATTTTTGCACACTGTATCTAAATAGACTCTACACCATGCTTTAGGAGGATACTTGTCTATTAAATCCTGTCCAGCCTCTGCATTAACTTCCTTCATCTCTTGAAGTTGGTCCTCAAACTCCTCTGTAAATGATGACCATGCAGCCCACCATAACAACTTTTTTAGCTCACCTTTACCCCATCTTTTGCACCAATTTGCCTCAATATGCCTTGCACAATATCTCTGATGTGCTTCAGGTAAGACTGTCCTTACTGCTTCAAGCAGCCCCTAAATATCAAATTAAAACAACTAAAATTAATAAAAGAAACAGTATCAAGCAAAGGAAAATAAATTGCAAATTAGTTGTATAATATTACCTTCTGCATATCTGATATGAATGTCAGTCTTTCACCATTTTGAAGTTCAAGTGAATGTTGCAAATATTGCATAAACCATGTCCAAGTTCTCTTAGTCCTAACTCCCTCATCACCTATTATTTCAAAATATTTCCCAGTTGGAGCAAGTACAATAAGTTCTTGCACACCAACAAAACCTAACTTATTAATGTACTCATTCACTAAGTCAATAAAAGATATTAGGTCAGGATCATACCCTTTCCAATAAGTCACACATCCTCTATCATAATGTGGTTTTGGACTGGTTAGACACTCACCACCATGATGAAAGTATATGGTAACTTCAACCATGTTAATGACCTACAAAGAGTTATGAAATAACATAAGTAACAGTGAGTATAAAACAGTGAGTATAACTCACATTGAGTTAAGAAAGTCAATTAGTAAGCATAAATAAGTAAGTTAATTAGTAAATAAGTAACAGTGAGTATAAATCACATTGAGTTAAGAAAGTCAATTAGTAAGCATAAATAAGTAAGTTAATTAGTAATTAAGTAACAGTGAGTATAAGTCACATTAGTAAATAAGTCACATTGAGTTAAGAAAGTCAATTAGTAAGCATAAATAAGTAAGTTAATTAGTAAATAAGTAACAGTGAGTAAGTCACATTAGGATTAAGTAAGTCAATTAGTAAGTCAAGGATTAAAGTAAGTCAAGTTAGTTAATTAAGTCACATTGAGTTAAGAAAGTCAATTAGTAAGCATAAATAAGTAAGTTAAGTAAGTCACATTATGATTAAAGTAAGTTAGTCACATTAGGATTAAAGTAAGTAAGTTAGTTAATTAAGTCACATTGAGTTAAGAAAGTCAATTAGTAAGCATAAATAAGTAAGTTAAGTAAGTCACATTAGGATTAAAGTAAATTAGTCACATTACGATTAAAGTAAGTTAGTCACATTAGGATTAAAGTAAGTCAAGTTAGTTAATTAAGTCGCACTGAGTTAAGAAAGTCAATTAGTAAGCATAAATAAGTAAGTTAAGTAAGTCACATTAGGATTAAAGTAAGTTAGTCACATTAGGATTAAAGTAGGTAAGTTAGTTAATTAAGTCACATTGAGTAAGTTAAGAAAGTCATATTAGTTAAGTAAGTCACATTTGGATTAGTAAGCACATTAGGATTAAGTAAGTCAATTAGTTAAGTAATTCACATTTGGATTAAGTAAGTTAGTCACATTAGGATTAAAGTAGGTAAGTTAGTTAATTAAGTCACATTGAGTTAAGAATTTCAATTAGTAACATTGAGTATTATCTCTTATTAACTCAAAGTGGTCCACAATTAACAATTAAAGAAGCATTATCTCCTATTAACTCAAAGTGGTCCACAACATAAAGGCATGAATACAAACAAAAAATCCCAACAAAAAATAAAGTAGGGGAATAAAGTAGACCAAGTCAAGGGAATCTGAAACTATACTTTACCAAACCAACAAATCATAAACTAAAGGTCCACAACATAAAGGCACGAATACAAACAAAAAAAAAACATTTCTTTAACACAAAAACTGAAATGTGAACTTCATTTTCTGGAAGTGAAACCCTATAAAGTGTACTTCATTTACACTCTAAAACAAAAAAAAATTTCTTTAATCCAATAACTAGAACGTGAACCCTAGAAAGATTTTCACTATAAAACGCATATTTTACACAATAAATAAAGAAACAACAAGAAAACTACCAGAAAAACAGCAACAACAGATTTATTTACTATATATGAAAGCAAATCGAAAACAGCAAAACAAGAAAACTATGAAATCGAATGGGATATTTGGGTACCTTTGACGAACACAAATTGAATCGAAGAACACACGAAAGATTCAACGAGACAAGGTGGAATCGACAAAGACAAACTGGAATCGCGGCGACGACTAGGGTTTTGGTGTGTGAGATACGCGGGGACCTCCGACTAGGGAAAAGGGATGGATTTTGGTGTGTCAATTTGGATGTTTTAATTAGGATTCTTTTTAGAGGAAATTGGGTGGGTATTGGGTTATGGGGCGGATAGTTGGGTTATGTGTTAAAAAAAAGGATCAAACGGGTAGTTCAATAGGGTTAAGACACGTGTAAGAAATTAGGGGTCCGTTAGTGAGAGGGGTATATGTGGACCTATAATTGGACGGCAGGGGCATATGTGGACGCAAAGTATAACGGAGGGCATATACGTACCATTTATTAAAGTTCGGGGGTAAATCCGTCCTTTTTCCCATATATTTATTTGTCCAACATTTCCTATTCTTATACTTACTTATTTCTCCAACATATTCCAAATGCTATTTATTTTGCTCATATTTAGACTGAGAGGCCTTTGCAAAAATATGACGACAGATTTGAGCACTCATGCTTTATTTAGAAACAATACTTTTTTTATTCTTATCTATTATTTCTTTCAGTTAGCTTAGATAATTGAGTAGTGATTTTAATTTTGTTATTCTAATTAAGTTAGCAAGATGTAATTAATTCTTACACTTTGAGGAATATGTAGTTTCATGATGACTACCAAAGATTTTTGATAATACATCATTTTAATTTGGTAGGATTCAAAGATGTAACCTTTATTTATGCTTTAACCCTATGATTACTACCAAAATCTTTTCATTTTTCATTTTTCATCTTTCTCTTTTCTCCAAATTTTGTTTTGCAGGTAATTTGTATGTATCATATTAGAATATACATCTATTAGTTGGACATTATAATTATAGCATTATATAAGAGTAAATATTTTCACCTTTCTTTTCATTTGGGAAGAGATACTCTCTATCATTTTAATTTTTCTTGACAAGAAATGAACATATATTCCTGTTTCATTATAAAATATTTTTCAATACATTGGTAATTTGTAAAATTTGTGGCAAATTTAGATAGGATATACATGCAATTTTAGTTAATTCATTCAATCTCTCTTGAGACATTGTTAATCTTAAATAAGAATTAATCAATTTTAGTTTCAAAAAAGTTCTTTCGGCTGAGTCAACGGTTGCCGGAATTGTTAACACTATTCTATAAGCAATATATGTATTTGGAAAAGAATCAAGTCTTTTTATTTGATTGAGTATCTTCATTAGATCATTATCTTCTACTTATATTATTTCTCTTAACACTTTTAATTAAAAAAATAAATCTAAACTATCAATATCATAATAACTATTATGTGTTAAAGAAAGTTTAAGGTTAAGACAATGTTTTTTTTTAAATTCTCATCATCTAGTGATCTCAATTTACCACTAAATATGAAACCAAAAATATTTTCATATGCTTTAATGGGTTCAAATCTATTTTGAACTGAAAAAAACATAAAGTAATCAACTCTAATTTCAAGGGACTTAGTGATTTCGTTATCAATATTTTCATAAAATTATTTTTTACGAAATTCAGGTTCTATATTCATCTCATAAGTAATTTCTATAGTAGAAATCATAACACTCATAGTATATATAATATTTTTTTAAAAAACAATGGGGGACCCCAAGCAATGACTTTTGTGGCCTAGGGGTTGAGACGCCCTGAAGAGAGAACATACTCCCCAGTCACTTTCAAAAACAAAAACAAAATTGGGGTGGTTGTATCAGCTGAAAACAAAATGATGCTGGTCGAAATAACTCACTGCCGAAAGCTGTACTTGTAAATAAGGAGTTTGTTGGAGATGAAGCTTTATTCGGTGACATTACACCAAATGGATTAGGTTTTGTTGAAACTGGAGTAGTGGCAGTTCCAATACCAAACCCAGCCAACTTACTCTTCCAAGTTCTATTCATCCTCATGGGCGACAACATCTGAACAACAACTCTTCACTCACGGTGAAAAGAAATTTCTAAGATAAAACCCAAACCGTACTTTATATGCATATAAGATTATACCGAATGATTCCTAACTGCTCATGTGTATTAAGGTTCATTCTTAAATGTAGTAAATCTATTGGAAGTGATTTAGGGTCAATCTAAACAAATTTTAAGTCTTGTTAAATTAAGAACTCAATTCTAGAGTTCAAGACTATTTTTTTTAATGAAATTTGGCCATGCCTTTTATTGCATAGTGTAAAAAAACATAATACAATTCATTTGGGCCTAATTCTCAAATCAAATTCAACACGAAATATACAAATAAAAAATGAAAGGGGGTCCATCCCAATCAAGCAACTTTCATTCTATAAAAGACAAGACCCTAAAAATTAGGGATCCCTAAGATCACCTAATGTCACACCCCGAGGTTACCCCCTGGACGCGGACACGGGACCTAGGATCACGAGTGATCCCAAGCTAACCATGCTGGCATAACATAAGCATACTATGATAACAAAACTGATGCGGAAGCTTAAATGTCATGAAAATGAAAGTGATGGGGAATACACATTCTATATATAAATATATGAAAACTGCGAGTTTGAGTACAAAAGAGAAATCAAACTCTAAGACTAAAGCTGAAACTAACTATGTTTGAAATAAGCCTCTAGACTGATTAGAAATGTTGAACCATGCCCCCAACTAGATCTAGCAAAATTGAAACTAAAAACTTAAAGCGATAAAGATAAACATGTCACTAGTCCTCGAAGAATGAGGACTCGCCACTGATGTTGCTGAACTGAAGATCGGGAACCGATCTAAGCGTGATTTGGATGCTGAGGACCTAAGCCTACATCACGAGAAGATGTAGCGCAACGTATGCATCAGTACTTGAAAGGTACTGAGCATGCAAGATAGAGTAAAGCTGAAATAAACATATAACTGAACAAGTAATAAAGTAAGAGTGTAATCTGAACATGATATAGATACTGAGTACTGAGCTAACTGAATGCAATGACCATTTTATAACATGCTAAGACTGAATACTGACTATACTGAAATATGGTCAATGCAATGGAATCTGACTGAACTGTGAGAGCTACTAATAACCGATAATAAAACCACATGAGCTAAATGTGGAGTCCGATGTATACTCCCCATCGAGAGGACCCAATATACCCGACCAAAGGTATAGAGGCATGCTGGTGTGATCACTAAAATGATGCCCACAGAGGGGACTTACAACATACGTGGCTCGTAGTTCTGGGACTATTCGGGTACGCTGAACCCTAGTCTAACTCGGTATTATGCTACTCCCAATGGATTAAGTGATTAATATATTATGACTAAATTTCTGTGATTCACTGGATAGCTCAAAATGACATGCGAACTGAGAATGCACATTAATAAATTGATAATGACACATTCATATACTGAGGCATGTATATCTGAAATAACTGAAATATCTGGCCTAGCATGTGTAATTCAAGAACTAAGAACTACATAGCTAGGGTTCTAAAATTCATGCAATAAACTGAGTAATAACATAATAATCTGATTTGGATCATTCTAACAGCTAAAATCCAACAATCCTAACATTCAAGAAACCCTAGGTCTAGATGATATTGAGGGAATCAAGAATCTGACTGAAAACTAGGGACCTAATGGGGGAAAGGAACCCACTAGTGAAATACCACATACCTGGTGATAAACTCCACGGAGAAATCTTTCAATTTCGGGGCTGGAACTGATGAAACCTTGTTGCGTTCTTGAACTAGGGTTCTTGACCTTTTTTCTCCTCTTACACTCTAATTTTTCTAAGTTTTGATTAACGATTTGACTAGGGTAAGTTCTAGTTATGTTTCTAGGTTTAAACTGACTAAAACCTCATAATTTTGGGTTTAAACGACGTAGTTTAGGGGCCAAACGAACAAAGAAAAAACCAAAAGACCCCTGACTTAAAAGCTGTCGGAGTCGCTGACGGACGGGACTGACGCTCCGTACTGGTCGACCGTCGTTCACAACTGAAGGCTGAAATTTGGGGTCTAAAACTGAAAGTTGACCCACCTGTCGACAAAGCTGACTGACGGTCCGTACTGGTTGACCGTCGTTCACGATTGAGGGCTGAAATCTAAAGCGTGAAACCGAAAGTTGACTGGTCCATCGACGGAGCTAACTGACATGCCGTCAGTCGACTGACAGTCCGTAGGTGGCTTCCGTCGGTGGCACTTACAACTTCTGAAAATCTGGAATTTTTCCCTTCTCCAATCTGGAGTGTTACATTATCTCCCCCTTGGGAACATTCATCCTCGAATGAAGACTACACTAGCTGATATGGAGGGAAAGAGCTGCAAACCCTACCACTAAACACTGGAAACTGATTTCTGACTGAACTAAGTTCCAAGAACATGCAAATACGCTGAAAATGCAATTACAAACTGAAGGAACATGATGCTAAGACTAAAACTGCGTATGAATGACTGAAAAACTAAAGAGGAACTATTACCTCAAGCTAGAATGGAATTGGACGGAAAAAGGTGAGGATACTTGGCCTTTATGGCTGCTTCTGCTTCCTAAGTAGCTCCCTCTACGAACTGACTCCTCCACAAAACCTTGACTGAAGCGACTTTTTTTTTCTCAACCTTCGAACCTAACGATCAAGAATCTCAACTGGTACCTCTTCATAAGTTAGACTATCCTTCACAGCCACACTTTCTAAAGGCACAATAGATGCTGGATCACCCACACACTTCTTCAACAGCGAAATGTGGAAAATCGGATGCACTGCTGCTAGTTCTGTTGGCAACTCTAACTCATAAGCCCTTTTACCAATCCTTTTCAAGATCTTGTAAGGGCCTACATATCTAGGACTGAGCTTCCCCCTCTTGCCAATTCTCATCACCCCTTTCATAGGTGACACTTTCAGGAAAACCCAATCATCAACTTGGAACTCTAGTTCCCTTCTCCTTACATCTGCATAGGATTTCTGGCGACTCTGGGCTATCTTAAGTTTATATCTAATGAGTTGCACCTTCTCTATAGCTTCATGAACTGAATCTGGCCCTATCAAGGCTGCTTCACCTACTTCAAACCAACTAACAAGAGATCTACATCTACGCCCATACAATGCCTCATAAGGGGCCATCTGAATGATGGAATGGTAACTATTGTTCTAGATGAACTCTATAAGAGGAAGGTGATCATCCCAACTCCCCTTGAAATCGATCACACAAGCTCTCGACATGTTCTCTAAGGTCTGAATGGTACGCTCTGCCTGGCCATCCGTCTGCAGATGAAACGCTGTGCTAAGGTTAACCTGAGTACCAAGACCTTTCTGAAATGACTTCTATAAATGAGAGGTAAACTAAGGACCTTTATCTAAGATGATAGACAAAGTAACCCCATACAACCTAACTATCTCATTAATGTAAAGCTTGGGGTAGTCCTGCGCCGAATCTGTAGTCTTAACCGCCAAAAAATGCGCAGACTTAGTAACTCTATCAACAATCACCCAAATAGAGTCATGTTGTCTGCGAGTACGAGGTAAACCTGTGATGAAGTCCATGTTGATCACTTCCCACTTCCAAGTAGGAATGTCGATCTCTTGAGTCATACCTCCTGGTCTCTGATGTTCTACCTTGACTTGCTGGCAATTGAGACACTTAGCCACAAAATCCGCTATATCCCTTTTCATACCATTCCACCAATAGACTTCCCGTAGATTGCGGTACATCTTAGTGGTGCCTAGATTAATAAAATATCTGAATTTATGGGCTTCTGCAAGAATCTGTTGTCTTAACTCGTCCACCTTAGGAACACATAATCGACCCTGATAGCGAAGCACACCATCTCCCCCTTGGGAGAAAACCTCAACCTTCTGCTGGTGGATTGCACCTTTTAGATCAAGCAATATCGGATCACTGTCTTGCTTTTCCTTAACCTCCACTACCAAAAAAGATTCTGACCCATTCTGAACTATTACACCACCATCTGATATGCTTATAAGACGAACTCCTAATCGAGCAAGCCTGTGAACATCCTTCGCTAGCTCCTTTCTTTCTTCCTCAACATGTGCTACACTACCCATAGATAGTCTACTAAGAGAATCTACTACTATATTGGCCTTACCAGGATGGTAATGCACAATCATATCATAATCCTTGAGGAACTCAAGCGGTTTCCTCTAGCGAAGATTCAGTTATTTCTGTGTGAACACATACTGAAGGCTCTTATGGTCTGTGAATACATCCATGTGAACTCCATAAAAGTAATGTCTCCAAATCTTCAGTGCAAACACCACTACGGCTAGCTCGAGGTCATGAGTCGGATAGTTCTTCTCATGTACCTTAAGTTGTCTAGAAGCATAAGCTATAACCTTATCTCGCTGCATCAAGACACAACCTAGGCTGACTCTGGATGCATCACAATAGATAACATAACCGTCTGAACCCTCTGGTAAAGTCAAAACACGAGTTGTAGTCAACCTAGTTTTCAATTCTGCAAAGCTTTTCTCACAATCATCTGACCACTGATACTTGACCTTTTTCTGAGTCAATTTGGTCAATAGAGAGGTTATGGATAAGAATCCTTCCACGAACCTTTTGTAATAACCTGCCAGACCCAAGAAACTTCTAATATCTGTAGGGGAGGTAGTTCTGGGCCATTGTTTCACTGCTTCTATTTTTTGAGAATCTACTCGAATCCCTTCGCTAGACACAATATGCCCAAGGAAAGCAACTGACTGCAACCGAAATTCGCACTTACTAAACTTAGCAAATAACTGGCGATCATTGAGAGTTTGCAGAACAAACCTCAAATGATTCATATGTTCTTCCTTGTTCCTAGAGTAAATGAGGATATCATCGATAAAGACGATAACAAACAAGTCCAAGTACTGCTTGAACACCATGTTAATCAAATCCATGAAAGTTGCATGCGCATTGGTTAGTCCAAATGATATAACTACAAATTCATAATGACCATACCGAGTTCTGAAGGCTGTCTTCGAAATATCATTATCTCTGACTCTAAGATGATGATAATTGGATCTGAGATCTATCTTTGAGAAATGACTAGCACCCTGAAGTTGGTCAAACAAGTCATCAATCCTAGGGATGGGATACTTATTCTTGATTGTGACCTTGTTCAACTACCTATAGTCAATGCACATTCTGAGAGAACAATTTTTCTTCTTTACGAACAACACTGGTGCACCCCAAGGGGAGTTACTAGGTTTGATGAAGCCCTTATCTAGAAGGTCTTTTAACTGCTCTTTCAATTCCTTAATCTCAGCTGAAGGCATTCTGTAAGGAGGAATATAGATAGGCTGGGTATCTGGAAGGAGATCAATTCCAAAGTTGATTTCCCTTTTGGGAGGAACTCCGGGAAGATCTTCTGGGAACACTTCTGGGAACTCATTAACTACGGGATCTAACTCATGAGTTGGGGTTTCAGATCTTTAATCCTTAACCCGAACTATATGATAGAGATAGCCCTTAGAAATCATATTTCTAGCCTTAAGGTAAGAAATGAATCAACCCATATGCGCTAAGCAACTACCCTTCCATTCTAAGATTAGTTCATCTGGAAACTGAAAACGAACAATCCTAGTTTTACAATCGACTGAGGCATAACAGGAATGTAACCAATCCATGCCTAGAATGACATCAAAGTCTACCATTTCTAACTCTACGAGATCTGCTGAGGTAACTTTTTGAGAGACTGTGACAGGGTAATTTCTGTATACCCGTCTAGCTATAACTGAGTCACCGACTGGAGTAGAGACTGAGAAAGGTTCTGAGAGAGTTTTTGGACTAACATCGAATTTGACTAATATAAAAGGAGTTACAAAAGACAAAGTAGCCCCCGGGTCTAACAGTGCATAAACATCAAGGTCAAAGACTCATAACGTACCAGTGACTACATCAGGAGAATCTTCCTGATCCTGGCGAGCATGGAGAGCATACAACCTGTTTGGCGCGGACCGCCACCTGTACCAGATGTGTTACCCTGCTGAGTCGAGTGACCTGCTGGCGCTGCTGAAGCTGTGGACTGAGCTCTACCATTATTACCTCCTTGACACTGTCTAGAAGGACAATCCTTCAACCTGAGACCAGACTGACCACACCCAAAGCATCCTTCCTTTCCAGCAAGACACTCGCCCGGATGGTTCTTACCACACTTAGGACAAGTTGGGTAGGTTCTGGTGCCTGAAACACTACCTTGAGTCTTAGATCTAGATGCCCTGCCTTTCTTATTATTAAGGAACTTGAATGATGGAACACTAGCTTATGAAGGCGTTAGAGTTGAAGACCTCTGTTGAGACTGCGAGCGATTTCCACCACCCGATTTCTGTTGAGAATAGTCATAGTTGCCTGTCCTAGCTTTCTTATTCTCCTTAGCTTGTTCCCTAAGATTATCACCCTCAACGAGTCATGAGCCTAGAGATGTTCATGTCTCCGAGTAACATGGCATTCCTACACTCTGTTTTCACCAAGTCTGACACTCCATATAGAAACTTATTCATCTGAGCCCTAGAATCAACAACCATGTGAGGATCATACCTGGAGAGTTGGGTAAACTTGAGCCCATACTCTTGGATTGTCATGTTACCTTGCCTCAAGTTCATAAATTCCTGAGCATTTGCCTCCCTTAGCTCTCTTGGGAAAAACCTGTCCAAAAAGGTCTCACTAAAGCAAGCCTAAGTGATAGGAGTTGCATTTGTACCCTTGGTCTTTTTCCATTGAGTATACCATATATGAGCCATATCCTTAAGTTGGTACGATGCTAACTCAACTTGATCATTCCCAATTACTTGTATCACTTCAAAGATCTTCTTGACCTCATCAATGAAGTTTTGGGGATCCTCACCCACTTGCGATCCTAAGAATTCTGGCGGATTCATCCTAACAAAATCTCGCACTCTGGCTGCAGCTGACCCAACATTTACATTTCCCTGATTTGGAACTCGCTGATTGTTCAGGTTGGCCACACTCTGAGCCAACATCTAAATGGCATTCCGAAACTCTGCATTCAAAACTTCTTGATCTGGGACTGGAGGAGCTGCGTTTGCATTCCTGGCGTTAGCTCTACGAGGAGGCATAATCTGAAATGTAGAACGTCGAGTTAGAACGGAAGTAGATCATACCTTACGCATGATAAGAGTAACAAGGAAATGAATATCTTTCTTAAAACAATTGTAGCCTCTCTCTCATTGGATGTGGTGTGTACTACACACCCATGAAAATGACTTTACCTAGTGCGGCTTTCCAGATATCCTAGGACACTTAAACCTAATGCTCTGATACTAAGTTTGTGACGCCCCGAGGCTACCCCCTTGACGCGGACACGGGACCTAAGATCACGAGTGACCCCAAGCTAACCCTGCTGGCATAACATAAGCATACTATGATAACAAAACTGATGCGGAAGCTTAAATGTCATGAAAATGAAAGTGATGGGGAATACACATTCTACATCTAAATATATGAAAACTGCGAGTTTGAGTACAAAAGAGAAATCAAACTCTAAGACTAGAGCTAAAACTAACTATGTCTGAAATAAGCCTCTAAACTGACTAGAAATGTTGGGACATGACCCCAACTAGATCTAGCAAAACTGAAACTAAAAACTTAAAGCGATAAAGATAAACATGTCACTAGTCCTCAAAGAATGAGGACTCACCACTGATGCTGCTGAACTGAAGATCGGGAACCGATCTAAGCGTGATTTGGATGCTGAAGACCTGAACCTACATCACGAGATGATGTAGCGCAACGTATGCGTCAGTACTGGAAAGGTATTGAGCATGCAGGATGGAGTAAAGCTAAAATAAACATATAACTGAACAAGCAATAAAGTAAGAGTGTAATCTGAACATGATATAAATACTGAGTACTGAGCTAACTAAATGCAATGACCATTTTATAACATGCTAAGACTGAATACTGACTGTACAGAAATGTAGTCAATGCAATGGAATCTAACTGAACTGTGGGAGCTACTAATAACCGATAATAAAACCACATAAGCTAAATGTAGAGTCCGATGTATACGCCCCATCGAGAGGACCCAATATATCCGGCCAAAGGTATAGATGCATGCTGGCGTGATCACTAAAATGATGCCCGCAGAGGGGACTTACAACCTACGTGGCTCGTAGTTCTGGGACTATTCGTGTACGCTGAACCCTAGTCCAACTCGGTATTATGATACTCCTAATGCAGGGGCGAATTTATGTACAAATTTTGGGTCACCGGAACCCGTGGTCATCCGACTAAACTCGATATATTACTTCTATAATTATTAAAGAATATATTAAATTAAAACTTGTGGAACCCGTTCTCAAAATGGCTGGATTGTTCACTGGTACAGCTGCAAAATTTCAACACAAAGGTCGCAAGTTCGATCCCAGGCAGCCCCAATTCGCTTCAATTTTATTTAATTATCTAAAAACACGTTTTTCATTAAAAAAAAAAGCTAAATTCTGAAAATATATGCTTTGTCCTTTTTCCCTTCTTTTTATAAAGTCTACTTTTTAAATTTCTTGAGATGTAAAATTGTATATTTTTTTATAATTGGATTCTTTTAATAATTAATTTTCAATCAATAATTCATTTAACCAATGCATTTAATCTTTCTTGCGACGTAGTACTCTAGGTATATCAAATTTCTTCTAATAATTTTTTCTCTTAATAATATTTTTTTTTTTGCAAATGATATTTAATATTTTTCTTATGAAAAAGTTATATCTATTATTGATAAGATAATTGAGGTCCTTCAAATTTGGAAGCCTAACAAATGTTTTGTTTTCAAATCAGCTTCGAAGAATGGCCGGGAATCGTCTTCCTAAAAAGAAGAGTCCTCGTTTGAAAAAATCAAGTTTTTAATTCCTTAGATAATCAAATCAAGTTTCAAGCCGGTCAGGTCAATCGTTTCAAAGGAAGAAAATAAAGGCCGAAATCAAGATGAATGCCGACCCGTAGTTGTCTTTTTTTTAATGGGGTAAAGCCATCCCTGACAATGGTGCACCCGTCTTCTTGAAATCCTAGATTCGCCTCTGTCCTAATGGATTAAGTGATTAATATATTATGACTGAATTTCTGTGATTCACTGGATAGCTCAAAATGACATATGAACTGAGAATGAACATTAATAAACTGATAATGACACATTCATATACTGAGGCATGTATATCTGAAATAGCTGAAATATCTGGCCTAGTATGTGTAATTCAAGAACTAAAGAACTACATAGCTAGGGTTCTAAAATTCATGCAATAAACTAAGTAATAACATAATAATCTGATTTGGATCATTCTAACAGCTAAAACCCAACAATCCTAACATTTAAGAAACCCTAGATCTAGATGATATTGAGGGAATCAAGAATTTGACTGAAAACTAGGGACCTAATAGGCGAAAGGAACCCACTAGTGAAATTCAACATACCTGGTGACAAATTCCACGGAGAAATCTTTTTATTTCGGAGATGGAATTGATGGAACCTTGCTACGTTCTTGAACTAGGGTTCTTGACCTCTTTTCTCCTCTTACGCTCTAATTTTTCTAAGTTTTGATTAATGATTTGACTATGGTAAGTTCTAGTTATATTTCTAGGCTTAAACTGACTAAAACCTCATAATTTAGGGTCTAAACGACGTAGTTTAAGGGACAAACAAACAAGGAAAAGACCAAAAGATCCCTGACTTAAAAGTTGTCGGAGTCACTGATGGATGGGACTGACGGACCGTCAGTCAACTGATGGTCCGTTCTGGTTAATCGTCGTTCGCGATTGAAGGTTGAAATTTGGGGTCTGAAACTGAAAGTTGATTGGCCCGTCGACAGAGCTGACTGTCGGGCTGTGAGTCGACTGACGGTCCGTACTGGTCGACCGTCGTTCATGACTGAGGGCTGAAATCTGAAGTGTGAAACTAAAAGTTGACTGGCCCATCGACGGAGCTGACTGTCGGGCCGCCAGTCGGCTGACGGTCCGTAGGTGGTTTCCGTCGGTGGCACCTGCAACTTCTGAAAATCTAGAATTTTTCCCTTCTCGAATTTAGGGTGTTACACCTCATCCCCTTCCTTTCCTAATCCCGCCTCTCCTCTTCTAACCTTCACACCTAAGAGATGTTCTGTTTGTGGTTACATAAGAAGTTTCACTTCCTTTTGCTATAGATCATTAACGTGAGGGTGTGGATCGTCTTGCAACCTTGAACAGCTACCAATAGTAAGTATTTCCCCCTCCTAGCATTTCATCTTCCTATTGTAAGTAGTCCTAACCTTTTTCTTTCTAGTTGTGTTCTCCAGTACAATGGCCTTTTGCTCCTCAAACCCATCTGATGGATGTCGACTTATTCAGTAGCTATGGTTGCATCTCTAACCTTTCTTTCTTTTCATGTTCTTTGTATTCATTTTCTTCATATTTTCTACAGGTGGTGCTCGATTGGGGTGCAAGGGTAGCTCCAATCCACCACTCCAAACTAGTGATAAACGTGTCTTCTAGGTTTAAGCGCATGAACCCAGAAATCTCCCTTTTGATGAGTCCTTTTTGTTGATTGAGATATCCTAGGCTAATTAGCATTTCACATCTTTTGTTGCCTCTGTGGTTTTTGTAAACGTCTTCCCATTTTCTCCTTGTTGGTGATATCCTTAAGTATGGGCTCTAATTTTTATCACTGTTTGATATTCTCCTGCCATGTGGTTCAAGTCTATTAAAATCTGCATATTTGCATGTAACTTGCTATATTGCTCTGTTAGGTAGATAGTCAACTAGTTGATTTCATTTCCTCAAAATATGTTGAAATGTATGTCGTATGCCTTGCAAACATGTTTTTATTTCCTCCACTTTATCTGTGATTGCCCATGGGGTGGCCCAATTTCCTTTTAGCACTTCACTCATTAACATAGAATCGATTTGGATAATAACCTGATTGATCTGTGAGTTCTTGCAATGTTTTATTGCTTCTAGAATAGCTCTTGCTTCTGTCATTATGTTTGTTGTAGTTTCTATCCTGGCTCCTTCTTTATGTATAAGATCTCCTTTCTCATCCCTGAGACAATATGCATACGAACTATTTCTTGGTTTCCCTTTGATGTTACATCTGTGTTATATTTAATCGACCTTGTTGGTGGATATTCCCACTTAACTTGGATAACCTTCACTCTAGGTCATGGTCCTCTAATTCCTTCAGGATTTTCGTCTAGCTTCCTCCTCCTCTCATGTTAATTCTCTTTATTTTTACCAACATACTCATGTGTCTGGTCACATTATGGATGATTCTTGGCAATGAAATATTCCTTCCCTCATGCTTCTTTTTATTTCTTCTTTTCCACAATTCACATATTATAAAGCCAGGGATCGCTCTATAATAAGGTCTCATATGTACTTTAATGTTGGTCCCCCACCACAAAATTATTACTTCCCGTAATTGTAACCTTATAATATTTAGACATGCAAACGAACAAAAATAGGACCAAGTCCTGTTAGCAATTTCCAATCTTAGAAACACATGAGACAGTGTTTCATGATAAGGTTTGTCACAACACCAACATCTTGATGGACCTTCCATACCCCATCTTCTCAACATATCATCCACTGGAATCTTAAACTTCCACATCCTTCACATCATAAAGGTCATTTTAAAAGGCACCCCTTTAATATTCCATATCTATCTATGGATTGTAATTGGAACCTCCTTATGTCTTATGTAATTACATGTTGTTTTGACTGAAAAAGATCCTCTAGTATCTAGCATCCAACACGGTTTGTCTTCAATTTCCCCTTTAGGGGGTTTGATGTGATTAATGATATGTCCAACCAGTTCAAGTGGTAAAATTTCATTCATTATATTCACATCCCACTCCTCTTGGTTTGCAAGATCCATAAAATTTTCATATCTATCATCTCATGAAAAGTTCTCCTTTAATTGTGCACAAATCCCCTATTCCTGTCCAATTATCATGCCATAGAGAAGCAGAACCATTCTTAGTTTGTCATAGTATTTGATGTTCAACTAAATCTCTTACCTATAACATCTTTGTCCACACTTGAGATCCACCTCCTCCAACTTTCCACATGACCAGATTCTGTTATGTGGTCCTGCGATGTTTATTTCTCATGTACTCACTCCATAGAGTTTCCTTTGTTCTATAATTCCACCTAAGCTTACAAAACAACACCATCGAAACATCCCAGATCATCCTAAATCCTATGCCCCCTTCCTTCTCTGGTAGACATAGGCTACTCTATTTACTTCAATGTTTGCCCTTACCTCCTATACAACTACTCCAAAATAATTTAGCCAACTTTTTTTGTACTTGATTTAGAACATTGATGGAAGGGTTCATAACTGATAAACAATGTATAGGAGTGCTCTGTAGTACATATTTAATTAGAACAACCCTTCCCCCATAAGATAATAACTTACCTTTCCACTCTTGTATCTTAGCTCCGATTCTTTGGATTACTTGTTGGTAGTAGGCCTTTTTTTCCTTTTGCAGAAAATAGGGTATCCCAAATACACAGAAGGAAAAATTTTCCGTAAGATTCTTGTAACTACTTCTGCCACCACCGAATCTCCACCATGAACACTATGGTGTAAATAGATTGCACTTTTCTCCTTATTCCCTTTCTGTCCTGAAATCTCTTCATATTTCTGCATCGGATACTAATCATCTTCATAGTACCTATCTCCACTTTGCATAATATGATCATATCATCTGCAGAAGCTAAGTGATCGAACTTTAAACTTCCTCTCGGCATACCAAACCTTTTAAACTCTTTCTTCATCATTAAGGCATTTAAGGCTCTAGACATTACTTCAGCTGCCAATATAAATAGTGTGGGTGAAAGAGGGTCACCATGTTTTATACCTCTTGAAGATTTAAAAAAAACTTTCAATTTTCCATTTAACATAATTGAGTACAAATTTTTACTAATTAGTCTAAAAACCTTGTCAATGATTCTATCTCCAAAACCTAGTCTCCTCATCACCTTTGTTAGGAACAACCACTCCACTGATCATAAGCTTTCATCATATTCATCTTGATGACTAAATTAGGCGATTTCCCTCTTTTCCTTATTCTCAAGATTATTTCTTGGCTCAGTAGGACATTCTCAGATTTACTTCTCCCCTGTACAAATAATGCTTGTTCAAATGAGATTATTTGAGGTAGCAAACCTTTGATTCTCTCATGAATAATTCGTGAAAAAATCTTATTCACAAAATTACTTAGAGATATAGGCCTCAAATCTGAAATGTTCTAACAACCATCTTTTTTGGAATAAGTACTAAGTTCGTGTGTGTGATGAATCTAGGGAGTTCTGCACCACAAAAAAAGGCCATAGACATTTTATGGATGTCATCTCCAATAATTTCCCACACACTTTGGTTAAAACCCCTATCATTCCATCTAGCCCAAACACTATGTTGATTCAACCCCATAACTGCACTTCGAACTTCTTCTTTCGTTGACATCTCCTGCAATTCCTCATTCTTGTCTCCACTCACAACATGCAGTATCTTATTCAACATTTCATAATCTCCTCTGGCTATTTGCATAGTAAATTGTTTGGTGTAAAAATCAATTGTTGCACCTGCAAATCCTTCTTGATCTTATAATCATTCCCCATTCTCATTCTGAATTTTGTTAACTTGTAATCTGTTTCTCCTCTCCGTCACTATGGTGTGGAAGAATTTTGTATTTCTCTCTCCGTCCTGGAACCATTCCATGCTAGCTTTTTATTTCCAAAATTCTTCATCTCTATGTAATTGTTTCTTTAAGTCTGTATGTGCCTTTTGTAGCCTTTCTCGCTTAAATCCTGATGGATTCGCTTCAAATTCTACCTCTTGAACTCTAATTACCTCTTCAAGCGTGGATATTTCCTGAAAAATATTGCCAAATGTATCTTTACTCCATTGCGTTAAAGCTCTCTTGACCTTCTTTAGTTTATGATGAAACACACTAAAAGGATCCCCTTAAAATTCCGCTTTCTAGTGGTTTCTGATTACCCCCATACAAGATTCTTCGTGTATCCAAAGGTCAGAAATCTGATCGGTTAAATCACATTTTAGTGGTCTCTTTGAAAGTGATCAAAAGTGGCGTGTGATCTAATCTGCTCCTCATAAAATGCTCCACCTCTAAAACTGGAAAGATATTATGTAAAGTATCATTACACCATACTCTATCCAGTCTTTTGAATATGTACTCTTTATTTGTTCTACCATTCCACCACGTGTATTTGCTTTCTTTGAATCCTGTATCCTCCAGATTACACATATTAATACAATGGTTAAAATCTCTAACTTATGAGTCTATTACTGGCCTTCCCCCAATTTTTCTTTCTCATTACTTATTACATTGAAATCTCCTCCTACTACCCATTGTCCTATTAAATTTTCCAAATCTTGCATCGACTCCCACAACCGGAGTCTTTCACCTTGAGTACATTTAGCATATACCAGAGATAGTAAAATTTCTACACCTAATCCCTAATTTCGCAATTTGATAGTTAGCATCTTATCCTCCTCTCTTATTACCTCATACTCTAAAATCTCATCAATAAACACCCAAATCTTCCCATTGGAACTAGTTATTGTATGTTTCATACCCAACCTAATCCTTTATTATCTTCAAATGGTTCCATTAAACCAATAAAATCTCTAATTGCCATCTTTTATGGAGATTAATAAGTTTTATAAACATTTTTTGAGTGTTTACTGACCTAATATTCCATATCAAAGCCTTCATTGATATTTGGGATTTTTGACAATCGTTCTCTTCGCCTGTCTTGATGATACTTGAGCCTTCGTAAGATTTTCTACACTTTGTTCCCTTTGATTGATATACTTACCCTTGAGTTTCCCTATATGATTTGGCGATAAATTACCTTCCATAGTCACCTGACTGATATTTTAGGATAAATCATCCTTCTTTATATTCTGCGCCCCCCTTCTATCCTATTAATATCCATTTGAACAGCCAATTGTAGGACTTTCTCATCATTCATTTCTACCACCACTATAGCCCCTTCATTGACCTTTTGATACCCTTCTTCCTCCTTTTTATCACCTCCAATATCTTCATCCCCACCACTTCCTTCTTGATTTTCTTGAATGCTTTGATTTGTACCATTCACACTTTGTTCTGCCCATGTTATCTCTCCATTGCCTTTGTTGACATTCTCCTTAACTTCCTAATTGTCTCTCTGCTCCTTTTAGGCAAAATTTTTGTTCACCCAATCTTTAGTGCTTTCCCTTTCTATTTTTCCTTCTTTGTTTTCTCCTTGTCAACCTCTTTTGCCTCCCTCAGTGCTTTAAAATTATTTTTGTCTTAGTAGGCAATCTCCCCTTCTATATGTCCATATTTATCCCTCTTGTATTTTTTCCTTCTCTTTACCATCCTTTCTTGTCTATTTTGTTTGTTTCCTACTAGTTTATCGCTTGTGAGAGTTCTTCTTTGGTATGCCGCTATGCCAATAATGTTTGACATATTTCCTTCCTCTTCCCTCCGTTGTCCCTCTTCACTCTTAGTAGCATACAATTCAGGAGGAATTGTCTAGCAATTTTTCTCATCATGACCTTGCAAGCAACATTCCTTGCAATATTTAGGCATGTAATCTTATTGCACCTTAATCTATTGGGATTTGATATTCCCTGTTGTATCAGCTTCTTTCACTACAAGAAAATGGTGAATTACATGGGGATTTCCTTGGGGATTAGCATGAAAATTTGTAGGAAAATAAATTTCCTGTGGATTTTCATACTAATCCCTAAGAAAATCCTCATGTAATTCACAGTTTCCCTATAATGTTCATTAATCTTCACTCTTTTGGGATAGTTTTGCATTCAGATCCACTTCCAGTTTGATTCGCACAACTTGGTCTTGTTTGATTCTTTGTTTCCATATCCACCGTTAGGGGTCTGCCCACTGTATTGGCTATAGAAAAAATAGCCTCCTTGGCAAAAATATTTGGTGGTAGATATGGAAAAGATATCCATGCCACTCCGATAGTCGTTTCTACATCCAGTTAAAACCATGGGTCCCACTTAAGAGTGTGCATTTGCCAATAGCTATCATTTGCCTTAACATAGAAGGTTGATATGGATAATACATGTACGTAATCCTCCATTATTGTGAGTATCAGTATGTGCCTTGTATCCAACACCCCTATCGAACATTCACTTTTGATATCACACTGACCCAGAATTGTCCTCCTCAACTCTGTAACATCAGGTTTACCATACGAGAATTTCCCTATAGCTGCATACTGAAGGTTCTCTTTAATGATAAGTGATCGGACTTCTGATGCCTTCCATGTAATACTGGGTTCTCCATAAAAATCAATATTGGTTTAGCATGTATCACTAGGATTTCAGGAGCGGTGATTTTAGGTTTAAGTAGATTGGCATATTGGGTCATGTTGGGATCTGTATAGGTATGAGTAGATTGGATTAAGGTGTTCTCTTTCTTGGCTAAGGGTGGGAAGTCCTCCGGAGGGGTAATCCCACCGGCGGTGGTGTCAGCCATATTGTCACCGCTTTTTGAAGGGTTTTGATTTTTAGGTTTTCCCTCTTTTTGGAATGTTGTCTTGCTCAATTCTCTCAATTTTTATGATTAGGGTTCAAGACTTTATTTCTAAGAAAGTACATCAAGATTTCTTCCCTCCAAATCAAGGATTTTCAAGAAACGAATCCAAGATTTTCAAGAATGGATTTCTTGATCATTCTTCATCAAGTTAGGATTCTTCTTCAAGATTCATGGAGCATTTAAGGTATATAAAACTATCATAGTGAGGAGCTAAGGTCTTCCTCATGCCCTACATATATAGTTCCAACTTCTAACTAGTAAGATCAAAACTAGGGTTCTTCAACTTCAAGCTTCAAAGTCAGCGATTCTACCAAGGTTTTCCATATGTGAGATTTCATCAATGAGTATCCCTTCACTCATTGAGTTCCAAAGAAAGATCAGATTGTCAAGTTTATTATTTTTACAAAACTAGGGTTTTTATGATCTTCATGAGCTTCAATGTAAATTAGTTCTTGTTCATGATTAGCCCTTAATTTCAGGTTTTTCTTATGAATTCCATGTTTTCAAATGTTATTTCCCTTATCCAAAACTCCCCTTTTCTACAACCCCGGTGATTCACGGTTGAGATATTAGGCTTCGTTCGACGGTTTGGGGTTGATTTTAGTTCAGGCTTGTAGTGTTGTATTGATTACCTTGGTGTGGACGTTGTTCCACAGTGGCTTTATGATGATGGTTTGGTATGGGATTCTTCACAATAACTCATTTGGTTGCAGATTCGAGGTATGGTCATGCTACCCTATTTTAGTCGCAAATTCATGGTCTGGACATTGATCTTTAGTCGCAGTCTATGATTCAAGCTCATTATCCTCTACGGAGTTGATATCTATCAGTTTGATCCTATTGGTTCTTTTGGGAGGCCTATCTGTGGTTCGAGGTTCGAGCTGCGCACTTCCAACTCTAGATTCACTGAATTTTGTTCTCAGTAGTTGTAGCTCTTCTTTGCACCTGTCGGGCTTATGGGGGTCCGTTCGGGTTTCTAATTTAACTTGTACACAGGTGTACCTCATGGGTTTATGGGGTCCTCGTTAGGTTTTGAGTTATTTAGATACTTGCTTCATTTTAGTCCTTTTCTACACTCGTGTGCATTCCTAATAGATTTCCAGTCCTTTGAACTTTGTTGTGTTTTATTCCCGCTTTTCATATTGTTTTTACTTTTCTTGCTCAATCAGCCTATGATACCTACTGAGTACCTATTGTTTTGGTATTCGTGCTACACTCAACACCTGTTTCGTGATGTAGTCCGAGCACCAACTATTAGCTTTGAGTTCGAGCTAATTGTCGCAGTATCCATATGTGAGGGTGAGTTTATGGCGCCTTGAATCATACATGTCTCATTCTATACTATTTGGCTAGTCTTTTGTAATTTGAGACAAGTATGTATATTTTTGGTCCAATATATATATATCATAGCTTCTGCCTTATTCTCTTGTTATTTATGTTCAAGTGATTATTCTTGCTTTGAGTTTACCCTTATACCCATTACTTGTCATTCTAGATTACGGGTAGACTTATTTACTGGAGGTTATAGTAGGTGACATCATGACTTGAGAAATCGGGCCGTGACTGATTTAATCATAAAACACAAATTCGATACGACATTCAAATCCCTCTATTTGAGTTATTGCGTGCCAAATCAAGTTCTAGGTAAAAATTCATATATATGGCCTAAGTATTTCGGAACTTGTTGACATAGTTTAAGAGGAGAAACTAGGGGTTCAGTGGTGTTTCGACACCATTTTTGCCTTCCAGATACTAATTCTTCAAGGTCTGGTGTGTCTCATTTGTGAGTTGCGACCACAAGGGCCACATTTGCATTAAGGGAAACCTTTAGCAACTGACATTCGCAAAAATGGAGTAGAATCTGCAAAAGCAATGCATTATGTGCAATTGTGACACTTTAGCTAAGGATTGGGTTCGTAAATGCTATGAGCCTTTTCGCAATTGTAAGTTGTACATCGTAATTGCGATGAGATAGCATGTGTTAGTTTAGCCGCGACTTAAGCACTCGAATAACTAGTTTCATTGAGCAACTATGCAATAAGGTAAATAAATGCAAGAATTTTATATGTTAGGGGAGTCAAAAATCACGTCTTACTTTAGTTACGTTGTTGATTCACATTGGTTTAGTTCAATGGTAAAACAAACAAATGGAAATAAATTTAAACAAATCTTGACGGCAGGTGATGCTCCTGGTCTACAACACTGAGGAGACCACCAATACACAATGCAAGGGCATCTCAAACAGTAACAAACGATTTAATAAATGAAAATGTGACGCTTGATGCATCAGAAATAGCATACAGAGCAGAAGAATCATAGTCTGAACCGAACTCAAAAGTATGAACAGGGAAAGTTGACACATCGTCTAGCCTCTGCCCTTTGTCAATGTAATGACGAATGGAACAAGGCAACCGATTCATAGCTAGCTCATCTGAAGGCCCCAAGTTCTCTATGACAAAGCACATTGTTTGCTTCAAGAGAGTCAATTTTTAATATCCATTCATGCTCCCACTATGTCATAACCTGAGACTACCCTGTAGTCGTAATATGATTCTTAGCGCCACAAGTGACCCAAAGCTAACTAATGAACTAGCATGACACTAAGATATACATACATAGAAATGAAATACGGATGCAGAAACTAAATTTAAAATAGATTTAAAACAACAAGTATCTGAGAATAAACATAAGCTGGAGCTAATGTGAAAGCCTCTACTAAGATGAGTTCCTAGGACAAGCCCCTAGCTAACTCTATCTGTCTGAAAATTGAAATAATAACAACTGAATGAAATATATAGGTCTTCCTCGAATGATGAGGACTCACCAATAACACCACCAAGGCCGATCTGAAGTTGTACTAACCGCGGCCTGAGTGCTGAACATCTGAATCTATATTATAGCCAATGACGTCTATAATGCTTGAGCCCGCATCTGAAAATTGGACGTGCTGGGGAGGGGGTGGAAATACTGTTGGTAAAGGACAAGAGCAGTTAACACGATGAAGCACCCGAATTCGACGCACTATAGTAACATCAGTAGTAAATTGGAAAGGGATCTCCTTCCATTTGCATCTACAAATGGGGCAAAAGGAGGTTCCCATGCTTAACATTTTCGCCAATGCAGCTGAAGTGAAACGAATGCATGCATTCAGCAGTAAATATGGCCTTACCTTTCTCAGCTTTCATACTCCTAAGGAAAATCACACATGTTCCCTGCAACAACACTATAATTGAATACAAAAGCAACACAATCCCTAATCTTCACTCAAAATTCGTACAATTTACATGGCAACAAGGCACAAATAGAGATATGAAAGTAAAATAATCTCATTAGGTCCTAATTAATCTCATTTTTAAAAATAATTGTACAATTTACATAGCATCTATTCTTCTTTGTGAAAGTGGTGTTTGAACAAGCTTGAGCGCACATCAACTACATAACTAGGTATAGGTTATTTTCTTCTTTTAGTTAATGATTCTTTTATTTCTGAAAAGGTACTAATAAAATTAATTAACCAAAAATGTATAATATTGATTCAAATTATAATTATTTTGAATCAATTAGAATAGTTTAAAAAATAATTATGGTAAAAAAAACCTTCAAAATATGGGAGATAAATATTATATTGTAAATTACGGAGAGATATGAGTAGTGGTCTTTTTTATAAAATAAATAAATGAAAGATAGTTGTCATTTTCAATACTTGAAATTAAAAAAAAAAAGGTGTTTTAATTGATTACAAAAATCAACTTAAAACGTTTGTATGGAAAAATCCAACCACGGTCAACATTTTATATATATCTCGCCACAAAAGAATGATACCCCTATTGCTTTTATAATGGCGTTAAAAGCAAATTAAGGAGGACAATATTATATTGTAGAATTGGATTTCTTTAGTTCACTAATGAATGCCAGGAAAAATGTAAAAAATAATAATCAATCTATACCCTCATCGATACGTTGAAACTAATAGTAAAACTAATAATGATCAAAACTAGGGAATAAGATGCGACAAGACAACGTAGGTTCAAATTATATTTTTTCATAAATTTATGCAGAACATATTGCAATTTATATTAGTTTAAATAAATACTTTCTAAAAATTGTAATTTATGATTTACAACAAATCACGCTATATGGGGGCGGGGGCGGGGGCGGGTGGGTGGATTGAAGTCTTTATAATTTTAGGTTGATTTGCTCCGCAACTATCCCGCCCCGCCTCATTTACCATCTTAATCAAAACTACAAATAAAGGGTAGTTAAGTAAGAACAAGAATTAAATTTCACTTAGAACCAGCACAATTTTTTGTTGGTTTGTTGTTATCTGCCACTCTTAGTGGTGAAGCAATTTAAATGTTGTCGGAAAGTAAAAGGGGAAACAGGGATGGAGAATTTCAGAAAAAAAAGAGGGTGAAAACGAAAAATAGTAAAACAAAAAATACAAAGAGAGAAGAAATGAAAACGGACTTTGGATGAACGTGTGGTGGGGCTAGGTAAACGAGACAAGGAGGACGGCGACGAAGGAATAGCAGGTGATTTGGAATGGTGTGTCTCATTCTGGGAATTGTTATCCTTACGCTTAAGTGAGAGCACCTTCTTCAGTTTATGCCAGACCATCAACATTTTTTTTTCTTTTTCTTCAGAGAAAGATGAGAAGCAAACAGAGAAATAGTGCAAATGAATGATTTTTTGTGAAATTCAATGTCGATGGGTTCTGTATATATAGTGAGAAGTGAAGTTTGGTGATAAAAACAGATAGGATTGAGTAATTTTAGAGATAATTTAACATTAATTTAAGTAATGCATGGATTTCAAAATTTATTACAGTGTCTTTGAAGTCAATAATTTAAAGAAGAGCACTCAAAAAATTAATTAATTTTTTTCTTTTGTAAAAAATTAGGAGTTCATATATATAAAATCCTTGGCATTCAATTATTAATAAAAACTAGCAAGAAATTATTTGACGATATTTAAATCAAACATTCCCTAAGTTATATGTGTTGGTTGGTAAGTAGTTAATTCATTATTTACTTATTTAAAAAGAAAAAAGATAAATAACTCGCTAAAGTTAAGTTATATTATTATTGATAGAATGGTAGATTCATAATTTTAATTTATCAATTTAAACTATAATTAGTTTGCTTACAAGATTTTTATATAGATTATTTTACATATTAAATATATATTTTGAACATAAATATAACATTAATTGAATCAAAGCTAATGATTTCTATGAAACACTTGATTATAATGAAACTTTGCTTCTCATTAGTATTGCATTAAACTTTTGACATTATATATATATATATAGAGAAAATACATTAAAAAAATCTTGAACTTCGTCGGATAACTTACTTTTAGTACTTAAATTACACGGGAGTTTCAATAACCCCCTTAACATCTTTGAAGTGAATTAAAAATCACCCTAAGATTATTATACCACTCTCACTTGCCACATCATAGTCATGTAAGTGCCACAACATAATCATGTCAGCACCACATCATTAATTAATTTTTTTTATTAATTGGTAGTCCCGAGGGGGCGGCATCCTCCTATAATAGTTAGCAGTACGCCCCCCTGGTACCGAGACCCCCGGTAATCTCTTGCAGGCTATTCATTAAAAAAAGAAAAAAGAGTTCTGCAGAAGATTGAAAGGGTTATGAATTCCATTGAGTTAGCCCTACTTGATCGAATCAGCCAGCCTCTTCCGTTCCGCCTGCGACCTTTTTGATAACAAGGCAGAAATCCCCGACCCGACAACTAGACGCACGCATCAAGGCGTTCTGCCAACGAGCGAAGGCGATCGCGAAGGAACTTCCGGAGTGAAGGTTCAGACTTAAGGCTAAGGCGGAATCTGGTTCTTTTGGGGTTATAGTTGATGGTTGATGCAGGTGAACCACAATGAAAAACATACTTGCCATCGTTAGCTAACTAATTGATCCTCGTCCATCTTTGGCTGCTTTTCACAAATTTTTCTTTAACACTTCTTAAAATTAATTTACACTAAGTAATTAATTGCAAATGCATTTTCTAAAATTAAAATTTAAAATGTGTCTCCATTTTTATTCCCCCATACCCAGCCCCACCCACCCCCTTTTTATTTTCCCCCATACCCAGCCCCCACCCGCCCCCTTGACTTCTTTCTTCCTCTTTCTTCTTCACCATTTCTAGCTCTTAATTGTTCATTTTTTCCCTCTTCATATTTTCCAATGAGCTCCACCACACCTCATGTTTCTCTTTCTTTCTTCGTCTTATTCGGTGAATCAACAAGTTTTTTTTAGCTCCAATGAAAATCGACAAAATTTATAGGTGTGAAATTGACGTCAATAATAAGATGTTGGTATTGGGTTTTATGGATTACTGAAATAGTTCATAGAGTTGAAGATGAAGATGGAGGAGAAAAGGATGCTTCAATAGAGAAGAAGCTTATTGGGAAAGACAATAAAATGAAGAGAAAAAAAATTAAAAAATTTATGGGCCAATAGGAAAATTCATATAGCTTAATAAAAGTTAATATATTAAGAAAATAATATTTAAAATTTAATTATATATTGACCTATAAAAAAATGACATGTGTATGGTTTTATAATTTTTTTTCCTTTTTTAACTCCTTCACATGCTATTAGGTGAGTGAGCTCACTCTCTTTGCCACGTCATCCCTTAGAGTTGTATTTAATTCACTTCAAAGATGTTAATGGGGTATTTAAACGCATGTATAGTTTAAGTGCTAAAGTAAGTTATCCGACTAAGTTTAGGAGGGTTTTTATGTGTTTTCTCTAATATATATAATAAGTGGGAAGCCTCAAAATTAAAAATTGAGAGACCAATTTGCCCATCAAATAATGAACCACATTTTGATCATTTAATAACTAAACTATTCTCTTAACAAAAATGTTCAATAACGTAAAACAATTTCTAATTTAAAATAGAGAAAATACATCATTACCCCATTCAACTATAACACTTTTTTAAAAAAGACACTTGAACTTTGTAAAGGTCCTAGTAACCCCTTAAACAATTTAAAAGTGGTAAAAGTGTCCCATTTTTCGGTCAACCCCAAGTTTAAGAAGGAAAATGAATACACGCACCAACTGATACTTACCACGTGTCAATTATTTTATTTTTATATTTTAATTTTAATTTTAATTTTCATATATGTTAATGTTATTTCTTATTCTATTTTGTTTTCTAAAAAAAATAAAAAATCTCTATTCTTCTTCTTCTTCAATGTTCAGGCATTCAGCCGCTGGTGACCTCTTCTTTCACGCTGCCGGCGATTCTTCACCATAGCCACCACCCACCACACTTTAACACCATCTCAACCATTTTTTCTAGCAAATCAAAAATACAATTGAAAAATAAAAAACACTGTCAAATCTCCAGCGCTTCTTCTTCGATCGTTCAATCATTTTTGTGTACTTCGCCTTTAATTTTTGCTCAAAATCAACATTTGTTGTATCTACAAAGACTGAAATTTTCTCTAACTCAGATAGGGTATTTTTTACTGGGTTTGAACGTGACCCCGACAATTCTCCTTCCGTCGTCATTATATGTGTACCTTACTTGATAAACGACGATTACTTGATAAATCCTTACTTGATAAACGACGATTACGTTGATGTTGTTGAAGTATACTTGGTTAAGAATCAATGTTGGAGGACAATTCACAATACTAACTTTCCTATTTCCCCTGATTCTTGCCCGTACCTATACAATAATCAAGTTTCATTAAACGGTGTCATTCACAGGATGTCATACAACAGAACGATTATATCTTTCCATCTAGTAGACGAAAAATTTACTGTAACGATAGTGCCAAGTACATGTGGGAAACAGCCGACATTACTTGCATTGGGTGGGAAAATTTGATTTGGTTGCTGGAGAAAGATAGGTGGAATTGTATCCACAAGTTTCCTACTTTACTCTCACTCATTGGAATGCCGCCTATATGTAAACGCTTCCCAGGTACCTTCCTATTTGTCAAGGAGAATGGGAACATACTGTGGAGAAAGCATGATGGTTCTTTCATTGACTATGACGTGCAGAAAAATGAATATACTGAATTTAAGTCTACACAAATTCCGTCTTTTGGGCCACGTAAAACGTCGTACGTGGAAAGTTTAGTTTCCTTGAAGATTCCATGGGATTGACTAGGTAGCAATTTCTTGTTGAAGAATATTGCCTTACATCTATATTGTCATTGTTTCTGTTTGATTTTTGGATAATGGTATATAGTAGCAAGATTTTAATGTAGAATATGATGGTGATTTTTTACACAACAAGTCACTGATTTTGTCTGAACTATCACCGTAACTTATAGCAAATCCTACTGATCAATGTAAAGCAACGCCTAATAATCAATCTACTAATTTCTTTTCAATTTTGTGTCTGAATAAGTATATTTTTATCTTTAATCAAATGGCTTTCGTGGGGTATAAAATTTCCTCTCTTTAACTTGTCATTATAAATTCAGTCTTACATTACCTATGTATATGTATCCTATTTTTTCATCCTACATGCCAATTTACAACGTATGTGTATTATGTCACATAGAATTTATGTGTTTGTTCAACTTTATATAATTTTAAGTGCCTACTTGTGCACACAATATCTTTAATTTAAGATCACAAGATTCAATTTTTTTTAATTTTCTTAAATTCGGTGTAGGTCAAACAAATTGGGATAGTTTAGTTATATGATAATTGTAATGTAGTAATAAGTCATTCATGATGAGAAGTTAATAACAGTTTATAAGAAGTTGTCATCAATTTGAAATTCAAACAAACATCAATTAGATAGGAATTATGATCAATACAAATTAAAAATTAAAAAATATATAAAGTTTTTGTATATTTTTAATATTTCGTAATTCTTTTTGGTGGATTTTATAATTAAATATTGCTACGTTAAACAGGGAAAAAGGATTTTTTGTGTAGCTGTCATTTGGAACATTTCTAAGAAATTATTATTATTATTATTATTATTATTATTATTATTATTATTATTATTGTTGTTGTTGTTGTAATTTTTTTTTAATTTTTTTATTTTATATTAATTTTAAATTCAAAATTATTCCTTAAAATTCTTCACTAATTGAAATTGTTGTCCCTTAAAATTCTCAACTAACTAAGGGTGGAGCATTTTTTTTAATTTTAAAATTAATAATCACACTCACTTTTTGCAATGTTTATTTTTATTTTTCAGATTCAGATAATTAATTTTTTTTAATTATTATCATATATAAATTCTAAAAATTATAAAGTGGTTATATTGCATTAATTTTAAGTAATTCTTTAATAAATAAATTTAATATTTTATTTTCAAATTTAACATAATTACAAATAGTTGATTTTATTTTTTTAAAAAGCATTTTAAAAATGAAATAATAATTTATTATTTAATCCTTACTTTGATTTATTTTTTTTATATTGGACGTTTTAAAAATGATTTATGAACAGTTTTGTCACCAATAAGTCTGTGAATTTGAAAAATTGACACACGTTATCTATTATTTAACTTAGCCATGTCGAAAAAAATCTTACTTCAGAAAATTGTAGATGTTTTGTCAACTCATAAATGTCCATGAATTAAAATAATTGTCACATATTATCTATTAATTTTACTAATTTACTACTTCCTCTGTCCATAATTACTTGTCTACTTTTCCTTTTATAGTTGTCCCTAATTACTTGTTTATTTTGACAAATCAAGAAAGGACAATCTTTTTTGACCTATTATACCCTCAATTAATTATTTTGAAATAGGTAGAATTTTTCGAAAATCTTAAATTTTTAATTCATCCATTTCATAATTAATAGGGGTAAAATGGTAAACTCACTATGTCAATAATTATTTTCTTAATAGGTGTGTCAATTCAAAAGTGGACAAGTAATTAGGAACAGAGGGAGTAATACATATAAAAAAAATATTCTTACTTCTGAAAAGTTAAAGTTGTGTTGATCCGATTTTGGTTAGACGGGAGAAAGCGGTACTTAAAAAGTTTGTTGAGGCTTTCTCTCAAAGGGGAGATGGTGTGCTTTAATATCAATGTCAGTTGTGTGTTCCTAACGTCGACGACTTGAGACAACAAATCTCATCAGAAGCACATAGTTCTTGATATTTCATTCATCCGGGAGTCACCAAGTTATACCGTGACTTGCAGGAGGTCGATTGGGGGAATGACATGAAAAATGATACTGTAGAATTTGTGGCTAAGTGTCCTAGTTATCAACAAGTGAAAGTTGAGCATATAAAATGGGAGGTTTTTCTCAAGATATTAGTATTCCTACCTAGAAGGGGAATATTTGAATATGGACTTCATTGTTGGTTTACCCCACATCCGGCGACAACACAACTCGATTTGGATTATAGTAGATCATATGACAAAATCTGCTCATTTCATATTCTCGTCAAGGTTTCTTATTCGGCGAAGGACTATGCTAAGTTGTATCAAAAAGAAATTGTTAGGTTGCATGGAGTGCCCCTATCCATTATCTCTCATCGTGATACCCAAATTACTAATCAGTTTTAGAATTTCCAAAAGGATCTTGGTGCGTGTGCTAAGCTTAGTTCGGAGTTCTACAATACACAACTCACAAGGCTCAATGATCACAGTCCAATAGTCGCAATTCAATAACCAACAAGAATCAAGTAATCCAATCTCAATGTCAAGTAGACCAATCACACATAACAAGTGCATCAATCACAATTAACAAGTAAGTCACACACATGCATCAAAATGCATTAAATCACAATAATCAATCTCTCGTTGAAACCATTTTCCATCGACCTTATATCAATTCACTAGTCGGCAATGACCTAGACATCACAAATGCTTGTCGTAACTGACCTCGACATTATAATACTTGCTAGAAATGACCTCGATATCATAAATACTTGTCGAAAATGACCTCGACATCATAATACTTGTCAAAAATGACCTCGGCTTCATAACCATCACATGTCATAATACGGTGTTCAACAATCAATGCATAGAAGCAACATCACACCACATGAAAGAGACAACCATTCATGCAATTCAAGTCCACAATCATGATATCAACCATTTCATCAATCAATCAATAAGGGTCACAACAAGGTAATTCACGTCATCATGATCATCACATAGCCTTTTCATTTCAATCCCTTTTTATTCATTAAGATATATCCAGTGGACACTTAAATCAACACTTAAAAACAATACTCAAGATTTTAGGAACTCATTAGTGAAAACCATTTTGAAAAAGGACTCAAAATCAGTTTACAATCTCCATTTTAGTTTAGAACTTGAGTTCTTGAAAAATCTTGTCATTTACCAATCAAAATTCCAAATTTTGATGTTAAAATACAAGAAATGAAGTTTTAGGATCACAAAAGCATACCCAAATGATTTAGCATAAGAAATTCTTCAAAAATCACCTCTAAGGATTTCCTAAGATCAAAAATGAAAAATGGGACTTAAACCCCAAAATTTTTAGACAATCCCTCTCTGATGTCGCAAAATCAACCTTGGATTCGTAAAAATGAACCCGGTGAAAGTGGGGGACCTTCGCTTTCGCGAACCAGGGTTCGCTTTCAGAAACATCGTGATCGTGACCCAAGATTTGCTTAAGCGAACCTCGCCTAACTGAGACCCTTCGCTTTCGTGACCAGGGTCTCGCTTCCGCGATCCTCGTAATTGCGAAGCACATCGGTACCAGAAAAAACAGCCAACTGTCAAAATATTGAAAGGACCCACGTGATTCATTTGGAACCTTGTATACATAAACCACATATGAAAATCAATTATACTTGACGTTTCAGACTCAATGGAACCGTTGAAACACAAATCTGAGGTCTCCTTGACCCGACATTCGTGAAAACCACAAGAAACTAACTCAGCACCTAAAAAGGCTAAAACAAGCTAGGACCTCTCAAAAATTAACTCAGATCTTACCTAGGCCTAAAATCATCCCCCGAATCCAACGAAACTTTCGAAATTTCGATCCGAGCATCTGAACCCTGAATATTTACCAAAGTAAACCCAAAAGCTAAATTTTCATAATTTCATAACTTAGGACCTCAAATCCTCAAAGGACTCCAAATATGAAACTAACAACTCTCACAAACCAAATTCCACATTTTGGGACTAATGAAATCGATGAAATTTTATTCCCACACTCAAAACTCTAAAAGACATAAAAAATTTCTTTCTTAACATTATTAGTCTTTCAAACTCAAAACTTACAAAATTTTCAACTTTAAACTCAAAGTTCAAAACTAATTTTCAAAACTCAAATCATAAAAGACTCGAGGTCGATATCAAGAGGGGAAAATGGTAAATACACGAAACATTCTAAAAATGACCGACCAAGTCATTACAAGGAGTTTACTTGATGAGTATCGTGTTATTTGGTACTCACCTCTTGCTTCTACACTTGTGTAGGTTACGATCTCGGCTCTTCGTGATTACTCTCTCTTCTCTTCTTGTCTGATGTTTCGTATAGATATTTGTGAGGTAGTTGTGTGTCATCTCAACAGACCTTTTTGATCCTTATTTATGATCTTGTTCTATTCTAGAAACAATGTCATTCGAGACTTGTATTTTTCTTTCGAATCAATTGTAATACTTTAGAGGCTTGTACACGTGACAATAAGGTTTTGAGATTTAATTTTTAGTGAATAATGATTTCTACATTATTAGATGGTGTTAGTATCTTTTTCTTGTTTTACTTCCGCATTTATTGTATTAGTTGTGTTTTAGATTGACTTGTCTTGGTAGGATAAGACAAGTGTCATCACGCCTATTTTTGAGCCATGACATAGGTGGTGTTTAAATTTGATTTTGTCAATGATTTTAGAGAACATCTTTTTGAAAAAGTTGAATCACACACAAGTTTATTCATTCTTCTTTTTATAATTATATATATCCCCAAAAAGAGACATTGTAGGCTGCTTAGTAAAATTGTGTACAATACTTGAACATAACAATACAAAGAAACTATCTTAGTCTTAACTAATCTAGTAAAATAAATTTATAATGAATATCTCATAATTCAAAATAGAGAATAATTTTGATAATAAAAAATTATACTATTATATTGTAGGTTACTTAGTAAAATTGTGTACAATAATTGCACGTATATATGATGCACATAAGTAATAACAATACAAAAAAATATTTTACTCGCTAATCTAATAAAATAAAATTTATAATTAATATCTCATAATTCAAAATAGAATAGGTTTCTTAACAAAATTGTGTACAAAACTTGCACAAATCATTCACAAATACAAAATACAAATACAATAAATTTCTTTTTATATTTTTCTCTTAAATTCAACCCCCAACAGTTATCTCTCTTTATTTGGCTTTTTCTCTTCTTCTTCTTTTTTTATTGTTACTTTTCAGTGTGGTACTACGAAAAAGAAGTTTGAAAAATTTAACAAGCAACTAGTTATAACTTATACAAAAAAATGTTATGTTATTACCTTTCATTATTAGTAATTCTTTGGAATCTTTTTTATTCAAGAAAATCCTTTATTTCGTTATTCTTTTGCACATTGCACGCACATGAATATAAAGTCAATACATTAAAATTGATAAATAAGTACACTTATATGGTATAAATACAACTTTACAAATCATATACTCTATATAGTACGTAGAGTATTTATTACACATTTGCACTAATAATAACACTATTTTAAATAGTTGATCCACGACATATAGACATGGTCATAGTTGCGACGACATGTTGGGCACGTATCTCCCTGCACATCCAAGTTGAAATGCACTCACTGTGGTACAAGTGAATGCAAGGAAGAATATATATATTCTCCATTGATTCAAAGTCAGATAAACATATCTGACATGTACAATCAACTAAATCTATATTTTCTATATCAGAATAGGGCACAAGTGGAAACAAGCGAATAGTTCTTTATCCACATCTTTTAATGACCCATTTCTGCCATATTTTATAAAGTACAAACATAAAAAAAGAAAAATAACACCTATGACCAATACTACTATTGTAGTTTGAACTCTGTGATTGAATATATACTTTTTATCTGATTCTTTTACTTGTACGAGCGACATTGTCAAAAGATCGAGCTCTCCGTACGACCAATAATTTGTTGTATAACTCAAAATATATTAAAAAATATTCTTGATTATATATAATAGAAAAAAATAATTGAAGAAGAAAATATAGTAATTAAAGACTCACTTCCGATGAGTCCACAAACATCAACTTTAAATCCTTAAATGAACTGTTACGTATATCATCAACAATATGGTCATCTCCGGACAAAAATCATTCAGACTTGCAACACATTAAAGCACATATGTTAGGAGTGGTAGCACAACGTAACGGAAGAGGCTCCTCTCCAGTACACTAATCTCTCCAGTTGGTTCAGTGCATATTTAATTTAATGACATCTGTCAATTTTAAAATTTAATGGTCCATATTTATTTAAATAAAGCAGCTTTTAAATTATGGTCAAATATCATTAACCATGGTTATTATTATTTCTCTTTCTCTCTCCTCTCTCATCTCTTTCTTTCTCACTTAATTCTGCAACAAATTTTTTCTCAATCAGCAAAGAATTTGCTTTGTTAACAACAAATCGCTTTTTCTTCATTATTTTCACACCGTGATAAAAGAAGACAAAATTCAAAGGATGAACTTGGGTTATAAAATTTAAAAAATCCAACCCATGAGACTACTTCTTTGAAGCTTGGTTCAGTCACAATGATGATCCACAAAACTTTGTCGTCTTCTTCGTAACATCAATTTTTTCAATTTGGAGTTTCTGCAAAAGCCAACTAAAGGATCTGGAAAGGGAACGAAAAATGGGTAGGAAAATATTTTTCATATACTTTTTTTTTCTGATGAAATTCTCCATTATTTTTTGGGTCTTCTTTTGTTGTGGTATTTATAATTGTAATCTTTAATTGGGGCTAATCACTCCATTTCAGTCTTTTTCTTTTGAGACTCTCCCTAGTTGTTCATATGTAAATGTAAAAACATTAAAATATTGATGTAATTTTAATTTTCAATTGTTTGATTGCTCTATTTTTTGGAGAGTTTTGGAGGGGGAAGAAGTGTTTCTTTGCTGATTGAGAAAGGAATGAGCGGAGAGAGAATTACTAATAGCCATGATTAATGATATTTGGTCAAGAAAATTAATCTGGTCCATTAAAAATTAAATGGACACGCGTCAACTATATGAAATAGCACGGGGGGAGGGGGGGGGACTAGAGAGATCATCACTGGAGAGGAGCCTCTTCCCAACGTAACAAACTCTCTTTAATTATATTGCATTTGATTGATGGTATGAAGGTGATGAAATATTCCTGGGATAAAATTTAGATTATGTTTGATTGATGATATAAATTTATGTGATCAACCAAATGCAATATAATTTATTTGTTTATCACAAACTTGATTTTAAGATATCAAATCTTAGCCCTGCATATCAAATAGCGTCAATGTTTTTTCCTTCTTATTGTTTTTGGCTTTTTTCCTATTTTTCTCAATTATATGCTATGTAAAACAAAACTTAAAGTTCTGAATTATACTAAATTAGTGTACTCGTCCGTGCTTCGCGCGGAATGAAATATATTTTTTTGAATAAATGATGTCGCTAATTGACTATTTTCTACTAACCACTGTATAAAGAGAAAATAATACTAATCAAGTCACAGTCTTAATATTGGTTGTTAAAAAAATTGCTAGAAAGATAAAAATTGTAATTTCCACACCATTGCTAATAAAAAGATGAAAAACATAAATAATAAATATGAAAAGTTTCAGTAAATCGATTACCATAGTTTCTTATTAAATTCAATAAATTTTATAACAATAATATTAGTTCAACCAAAATAACATTAAATTTAATTGATTATAAATTACATCACTTTGTTTATGTATAAAAAACTTGACTTTTAATTCAAATAATTAAAATATATTTGTGACGCATAAAAGTAAGAAAAATACTTAAATTATGTTTCAACATAGTTATACACGAAATTAAGAAATTAATAAGATTGACTTCTTTTTGCTTGACTTTCTTTAATAATTGATTTTTCATATTGAGATTCATCTAATGTGTACTTGCATCACATATGTTTCATTATTATTAAAGTATTGCATATCTCAACTTTCATTTTTATATAATTTATTGAGAAAAACATCTCAAGAAAAAATAAATTAAGTTGATTTTATAACATTACATTGGAGATTATACTTTGCAATAAAAAATACATAAAATGGCCTAAAATGCTCTTATTTGATAGAAAAATACCCTTCGTTTATCTTTCGGCAATACCCTTGACGTCAACTTATTAGCCCTAAAATACCCTTATTTTTGGTAGCTACATCTATATGTATATAAAGGAGAATGTTATACATGCTGATGTGGCATGCTTCTAAGGGCTAGAAACTTATTTTTCTTTTTTGTGATTTTTTTGGCCATTTTTCAAATTTTAAAATACAAAAGATCTCCTAAATATTAAAGATAGTCACATTTAATTCTTTCTTTAACAATAGTCATATTTAATTTATTTATCATTAATGCTATTATTCTCTTTTCCTTAATATTTTTCAATGATATTAATTTATTCCCTAAATCTCACCATCTATACATATATAGTTGGAAATAAAAAAAGGTGTTGTGACATCTCTTTATGTCATTCAATTGTATTTATCTATTTTCTCTTTTTTCTGAGCTCTTGTTTATTTTCCTTTTTTGCATTTTTTGGGATTAGTTTGATAAAAAAAATTCAATTAAATGTAGAAATCAAACACAATAAACCGATCACATTGACAATGATAATTGGAAGGTAGAGAAATTACAGGAGCTGGTCTCGGAGGGAATGTCTAATCACATTGTAGAGAACATTAAGCCGGTCACTAGTGAACTAAATGATAAGGTTTGGTGGATGGGGAGTACAACAGGAGAGTTCACCGTGAAATTAGCATATCATATGTTAAGGAAGAAGAGGGAACCCATAGAATGGATGAAACATATATGGATAAAAGGTCTGCCGTTTAAGATCTCTTTTCTCTTATGGAGGGTATGGAAGAAACAAATTGCTACGGATGACAATTTGAAGAAGATGAGAATGCAAATTGTATCTAAATGTTACTGTTGTGAGAAAGGGGAAATGGAAACCATGACACACTTAATACTAACAGCTCCCATAGCTCAAAGGTTATGGAAGCAGTTTGCTTCCTGTGCAGGTTTTAGCATTGATGGATTACACTTACATCAACTAATTTTTAGATGGTGGGAGTATGAAGGAAGTCCAAAATTGCAGCAGACCATGAAGGCCATACCAGCTACTATGGGAACTTTGGAAGAGAAAGAATGCTAAAAGACATGGTAAAGAGATCTCTTTCAATAAAATGTACTTTCACTGTCAAGGGACAGTACATCAATTGATAAGAGTCAAGTTCCCTTGGATTAGAGATATTCCTTATCATTGGGAAGGGATGTTTGATTCATTATAAGGATACAAACCTAAACTGTATTATCAGTTAGTACAGTGGTCAAGGCTGGAGGAAGGATAGATAAAATGTAATACGGATGGTGCAAGCAAAGGTAATCCGGGAGTGAGTTCTTATGGTTTCTGTATTAGAAATGAAAATGGTGATTTATTGTATGCGGAAGCAAATAGGATAGGAATAACTACAAACATGGTAGCAGAATTAACATGAATATGGCAGGCATTGAGATATTGCAAAGCACAAGGTTATGACCATATCAAGTTAGAGACTGATTCTCTAAGTCTAAAAAACATGATTCGGAAGGAGTGGAGAATACCTTGGGAGCTAAATGAGAGAATGGAGGAGATTCATGAACTAATGAATACATTACACATTCATATACAACACATCTTCAGGGAAACAAATCAATTAGCTGATTTCATCACAAATACAACTATAGATCAACAGGAAAAACAACAGTCTCTGAATTTCAACCAGTTACCAAGCACGGCAAAAAAGATTTTGAACATGGATAAACAACAAATAACAACAATCAGGATAAGAACAAGGAGGATCACACGCAGTCCATAACATGGAAAACAGAGGAGAGACCACAGAGTCACACAACTACAATATTTACATCAAGGTTTGTAGTCAGTTAAACAACAAGACAGTTGCGCAAAAATGAACTAGCCTAAGCTATATCAGTCAACAAAAAGTGAAACAAATACCAGCGAAAAGTGAGAATCGCAGAACCAGATATGCATTGAAGTCCTTATGTCCAGCTAGGAAATCAGAAGGAAGTAATTTGGAAGCAATTTCTGTCCTACTTCACATCAAATGGGGAATATTAAAGAAGAATTTAGCTGAAAGAGAAATACTTACAGATCTACAAATTTGGAGCACTAGCTGTTGTTCATCTTGTATCCTAAGATATTTAGAACAAAACAAAATCTGGAAAAACAGAAAGCAGATCAAGCCCACTGAATGTACAGTGTCCTCTTAAGGAAATTATTCCCTTCTAGTATCCGAGGTTTGATTTGGAATATATCCTCCCAGGATAAAATGATCTCAATCACCAATGTTTTGATACCCAAAACGCTGGTGTCAGCAAGCCACTCAATGGCAGTAAAGTACACTTAGAATACTAGATTTAGTAGTAGAAGAAGAAGTCCATAAATTGGTTCTTTTAAAATGAGAGGAAATCCCTCAATTTATAGAAAACAGAGGGTAGTGTGAAAAGGTTCTTATTGTGCCTTACCGGAAGGGTTACAAACCTTTGAAAAGTCACAATCTTTCGGAAAGGTCACCACCTTTCATAAAAGTCACAACTTTTCATAAAAGTCACAACTTTTCATCGAAGTCGCAACTTTTGATAAAAGTCACAACTCTTCATAATAGTCGCAACTTTTCATCAAAGTCACAACTCTTCATAATAATCGCAACTTTTCATTAAAGTCACAACTCTTCATAAAAGTCGCAACTCTTCATTTTCCATTCACACCTTTTAAAACCCAACAATCCCCCGCATGAATGGGGAATGACTCCAAGACAAATAAACTGACAAGTATGTGTACTTTACAAGCAAAAATTAATTGCATCTGGACAAGTAGGTTTCCCCTTGTACTTTCTGTAGTGAACATATGTCGGATATACTCGGTCAATCGGTAGATGTGATATCTTTGAACCATCGAGCTTTGGTGTATACCTAGACAACCATATGTCACATAATTAACCCTTTACCGTTTATGGTTCTTACGATTGTGTTCGTTTTAGCCATCACCTCCTCGTTTCATGAGTGTATAGAGAATAGGCTTTTGACAATAATTCTCTTTGAAGCGGCTTACACTTCACACCCACATAGGTGATTTCTAACCGTGTTATCGCATAGATACACTATTTGGTCAAATCTGCCAAACTTAGCAAATCATTAAAAACATTAAGCTTTAGTAACTCATTAACAAGCCTTAATGTTGTATCCTTGTCCCTGAGCATTGTCTTCATCATGAGAATGAATTGAGTTTGTTGACAATGCCGAACCGTCAGTCACAACTTTGTTTTTCTCCTTGTATCTAGCTCTTGGGATCTCCAGTCTGCTAGATAGAGTTACTGCCATGATGACTTGTCCTAAGCCGTAAACCCATTCCCTTAGATGATCTTTAAACTTTCTCTCTAGTTAGGCCTTTTTTTAAAAGTGGATCCGACACATTATCCTTTGACTTTACATAGTCAATTCTGATAATTCCACTAGAGAGTAGTTTTCTAACGGTATCTTGTCTATGTCCTATATGACGAGACTTTCCGTTATACATCATTCTCCTTGCCCTACCTATTGCATCTTGACTATCAAAGTGTATGCATACTAATGCCAATAGTTTGGGCCAAAAAAGAATATTTATCAAGAAATTTCGGAGTCTTTCAACTTATTCAACGACCTTATCTAGAGCATCTAGCTCAGAGATCATTGTAAAGCTAGTGATACATGTCTTTTTTTTTTTTTTGGAATATGTCTAAGAGACTGCTCCTCTACCAAGAGTAAATACATATCCACTCGTGGATTTTACTTCATTTGTCCAGTGATCCAATTCGCATCACTATATCTTTTCAATACTGCTGGATATTGTTATAATGCAAGACATAGTTTTAAGTATTTCTTAAATACTCTAAAACTCTTTTCATTGTCATATAATGAGTTCGATTGGGATCACTCATGAACCGACTCAGTTCATTAATAGCAAATGCTATATCTAATCGCGCACACTTCGTGATATACATCATACTTCCCAATACTCTAGCACAATCCAATTGTGAGTCACTTTTGCCTTCACTCTTTTGAAATGCAAAGCTCACATTTATTGGAGACTTGACAATATTGAAATTCAAATATTTGAACTAGTCAAGTACCGTTTCAATCCAATGAGACCGCGAATATGCTAAACATTATGGAGTTCTAAGGATTCTTATACCTAAGATCGCATCAGCTACTCCAAGATTTTTCATTCCAAACTTGCT